>AZIM01003205.1:18891-29918 GCA_000516915.1 Ophiophagus hannah | reverse complement strand
AAAGAATTCTATTCTATTCTATTTTCACACAACCATTGCAACACCCCCATTGTCACGTGACCAAATTTCAGACGCAACTCTACCTTTTTCCCCACGACACAACTGCTGTGGGGAAAGAGGCTGGGCTGAGAGAGGGATTGGCCCAAGGTAGCACCCAGCTGGCTTTCATGCCTCAGGCCGGACTAGAACTCATTGTCTCCTGGTGATTGATCCAAAGTCACAGTGTGGAGGGTGTAGCTCTCAGGCTGGAGATGGCAAGTCTTAATTGGGCATTGCTCAGGGGTATGTTCTGTGCTCGCAGCTTTCCCCCTATCTAGTCTTCCTAAATTAAGGATTGTCTTCCTGTTGGGTAAGTACATTAACATAACTGGCTTTCTGCATTTCCATAGATTGTCTTCTACATTCCTACAGGTAGTGCTCACTTAACAAACACAATTGGAACCACGACTCCCACTCACTGATGCAGTAATTAAGCAAAACATCACGTGCCAGTTTCTCCATTTATTTTGCTGGTCAGAAGCTGGACACGGAGCACTCAAATGGTGATCATGTGAGCATGGACTTCTGTCATTATAATAAACGCATGCTGATTGCCCAATGCCCCCCAAATCCATCACTGTTAATACTGTGATCGTCATTTGTTTCAAGAACCGCTCCTCAAGTTATTTTTTTTCAGTGCTGTTGTAACTTTGGTCACTAAACAGGGCAGCCATTAAGGGAGGACTACTTGCATTGATATTTGGGTCATCACAATGACATTTATTACAAATAATTGAGACATAGCACTGAATTCATGATAAAAAGTCTAAATCAATGCCAGTATTGGAGAGTCGTGAAGTGTAAATTTAGCATCTCTTGAACATTAGGAAATCAAAGTGAGACCTGTGGGTTAGATTTTTAACTTTATTTTCAGTGTAAAATGCCAACAGCTTTATCATGTTCAGATGTACGTGCATGACTTAAAATACAATATCGGGGGAAAAATAATAAGGTTGAGCAACAAACCTCATTGACAATGAGGTGTGTATTTGGGAAGTCAAAAGCAATACGAATAATATTTATTTAGTGATAAACACCTTTGAGGTCTGACAGAACATAACTTTTAGGGCAAACATGCAAAGGTCTACAGTCCTTGTGTCAATCAGTTTATAATTGGTTATGCACAAGGCCTGGTCATCAGTGATTAATTTTCTCATGCACACATTGATGCTAAAAAGTAAACTTACCCATTGCATATTTGACCACCTACTCTTTCTGCTTTATTTGTTTGCAGATTGTTCCTGAAGTGTAAAACTCTTCAAACTTAGTGTTTGACAAACCCAAGTTAGCTAAAAATAGCTCTCCTAAATATGAAAGCTAGTTCAAAACTCTGAGGGTTCCTAGAGTCATTTTACAGTTATTGTTGATAGAATTTCAGAGTTCCAACTTTGGGATGTGAATGACTTTCTGTTGAGCTACTAACAGCTGTTCTCTGCCTGTTGGGATCTACAGCTTGCCTTCCCAGCTCTTAATAATTAAACAGAAGTGTTATTTTACAGCAACTTGTATGGAAGATTGTAGTCCTTTTTTTAAAAAAAAATCTAGATGTTAGAAGCTTTAAAAAACATGTTTTTGAAAGGCAGGACAATTCATTTAGGCTGTAACTTTGTTCACACTTTACCCAGGATTAAATCCTACTGAATTTAAGTGGTTTTACTTTCAGCTAAACACATACAAGTTAGCACTCTTTGTTAACTTCATTTATGAGTAAGCATAGATCCTTTGGAAACCTTTGGATTTGTCTGATTTAATTCTCTTTTTCCCTCCCTCCCTCTATCCCCTCCCCCAGCTTTCCTGTAGGGTTTCCAGATTTCTTATGATTACTGTTTAAATTGCAGCCCTAAGTAAACTTAATTGAAAAGTAAATCACGCTGCCCTTGGCACCTTTATTCAAACATTGTGATAAGCCAAGCTAAGCAAACCACTTTGTGGTTTGCCGAGATAATGCGAATCTTGGCACGGGATTGTATTTCTGAGCAGAGATGACGAGGGCTAACTTCTTTTTAAAGAGAAAAGTAGGATAAAAATATTTGGGATAAATGTTTAAAAATCTACATCATGTTCCAATTTAAGGGTAGTAAAAGTAAATTCAAACATATGCCACCAGTAGGACAAGGAGCATAACATGGGCAGAGTTAATGGCACCCAAATAAATCCTATTTGAAACAGGCAGCCTTTTTCAAAGCTTTGGAAAAACGCTGCAGCTGAAGAGACCCCCATTGGGGAAAACTTGAAAAAATAAGGATCACAATCAAGAACGTTTTATTATCTTCCGGGCTAATTGAAGGAGAATTCTTCTAGTATTTATGTTAAAGCCACATCATGGGCAATGGTGGCCAATTCCAGGTAGTCCTCCATTTACAACCATAATTGAAGCTGGAATTATAGTTGTAAGTTGAGGCATCATGTGACCAGATTTGATTTTTGATATTTTTTTGTGCTGGTTATTAAGTGAACACTGTGATTGTTATGCTAATGCGGCAGTTAAGCAAACACCACGGTCCATTTTCCCCAATCTGTTTTTCCCAGTGGGTGGTTTTTTGCCAGAGACAGGAAGTAAATGCTGGGGGTGGGGGGAGAGAAATTGTGGTAATAGGATTGCTGCCAAAGTGCCCAAAATGCATGTCACTGATGTAACTTTGAACAGTCGTTAAAAAACTGGTCATAAACTGTGGACTATGTATCAAAGTGAAACATTATATCATGGTCCAAAAACAGAAAGTTAGAACTTTTTAATTGGAGGAAGAATCACAATATTAACCAATGCAGAATTAATGTTATACAGAGATTTACAGCATAGTATTAACTATATTAATGCGCCCCTAAATTTGGCCTGCAAAAACCTCCTATGAGATTTTATCAGCATAAGACACCAGGTTAGCAAACAGGAAGCGGTGAGTTCTAGTCCTGTCTTAGCCATGAAAGCCAGTTGGGTGATTTGGGGCCAATTATCAGGAGGTGGTGAGTTCTAGTCCCACCTTAGGCATGAAAGCCAGCTAGAGGACTTTGGGCCAATGGGCTGAAAGTTGTAGTCCCACCTTAGGCATGAAAGCTGGTTGAGTGACTTTGAGCCAGTCAATCTCTCTTATTCCAAGCCATCTCGCAGGGTTGTTGTTTTAAGGAAAATAGGAGGAAGCAAGAGTATATTTTGCCACCATAATAACAGACAGGATAACAAAGTTTTACGAAGTGGTCTGAAATTCCAAAAGATTCTCTTAAGACAAACACGTGCAACAAATGGTATTGATGAACCACAGTTTCCAGCAGCCATAACAATTAACAGCAGTGATGAATGCTGGGATCAAGTAGCCTCCAGAAAATGTCTAAGAGGCAGGATGAGATAATTAGAGATGAAAATAGGTCCGTTAAGGTCCGTTCAGATCCACTTTCATCCAGGAAGTGATGAGATCAGGGTAAATGTTCTCTCTCTCTCTCCATGTGGGGCAAATTTGGAGAGAACAGGAGTTATCCTGATTTAAGTCCCTGGAAGGAAGACAGGATCTGAATATAATAAATGCACAAGTTAGCACAAGTAGTGATAATTTGCAAAATAAGAGTTTGGTGAAAAATAAATCAGATTGTTGCTATCCCTTTTCTATTCCCCGTTTCTAACACGACTGATCTGATTTTATGACCTTTTTTGCAGGGGTGGTTAAGCAAAATATCTTGGAGTTAAGTGAACCAATGTTTTGCTGTGGGCATGGTTTGGCTGAAAACTGGAAGTTAGTGCCATCCAGAACACTGCAAAACATGCTCATGTGACCTCACTAATGGCCATAAATGCAGCCCGGTGGGTGAGTACCTGAAGCGAGGTTACATGGCCACAGGAGGCTCCACCATCAGAATTTTAATCTTTGTATATAGGTGTGTTGGAACTTCAAATGATTACTAAGCAACCAGTCATAACTTACAACCATCCACTTAGTGAATGGTTGAAGTTACAACAGCACTGGAAAAAAAATGACTTTTTTTCCACATTTAAGACCTCCATGGTCACGTGAACAAAATTCAGGTGCTTGGAAACTGACGTATATTAAAGCCCCGGAATCACTTTTTGCAGTCTTCTGACAAGCAAAGTCAATGAGGAAGCCAGGTTCACTTAATAAGCAAGTTACCAACTTAATAACTGCAGTGATTCCCTTAACAACTGGGGCAAGAAAGGTTGTAAAAAGGGGGCAAAGTTCAGTTAACCACTGCCTTGCTTAGCCATGGAAAGGTTAGCCTCAGTTGTGGCCGTAAGTTAAGGACTACCTGTAAGGACTTTATTTCACTCCTTGAAACTCCTAATCTCTCCTTCCCGGTCACAGATCCTGGCCATTGCCATTCCTGGTGTTTAATTCTTTGCCATACCCGTTCAAAGCTTGACGTTCTCTTCAAAAGTGCTCTTTTGCCCCTCTCTGCATTATAGCTGGTCTTGAGAAACACACCTCCTTACTTTTCCCTATCTTTCATTGGCAGAAAGAGGGGTGGAGTTATGCAAACATTCGCTTCCCGAAGCTTATCTCGGGCACATTCTTATATAGTCCTCAGACTTCCAACCCAGATATAGGAATTAAAAGAAATGGAAGAAGAAAAAATGCATTATTTTTCCCAAACAAACACACACAACCCCTACCCCCGCCCATTCCTGCAAACTGTAGTGTCAAAAAATGTCAGGATAATTAAAACCCTGCTGACTTGTCCAGGGAACAGATATACATGGATAGGGAGAAAATATTCTTTGTTTTGGAAGTGTTAATCACTCTTATTTTTTTTCCTCTCATTCTTTTCCTCTCCATGCTTCCTTTTGCTGAATGCAGCTGGTGTTTCTCCTGTAAAGTCTGGTAGCTATAAATTTTAACTCCCTGCTGCCTCTTTTTTCCCTGCAGGTTGGAGGTGTGAGAAATTGATTACAAAAAAATTCCTGTTCTGTGGAGGTCTTGCTTAAATCCATTCCTGATACCAGCGCAAGTAATGCAACCTATTCATTCATTTCTCTGCTTGTTTGCAAGATATGTATTCTACGCTATTGAATAAAAGGATAGCTTGCAAAATGTTAAAGATAAAATTCAGGTAGTATAAAAGAAATTTTAAAATGCAATTAAATCAGTTACCCTTAATAACAATTAGACAGAAAGTTACCACAGCCTCTAGAACCAACATTAAGTGTCCACATTAATACCTTAAAAATTTGGGCCAAAAGAAAAAGAAGTTTGATGTACTGGCCTAGAAACCAGGCATCTGTGAATTTTAATCCACCTTAGTTATGAAACCAGCTGGGTTACTTCCAGCCAATCAGCAAGAGACTCTGAGGTCTAGTCCTGCCTTAGGCACAAAAAATGACTAGCTGACTTTGGGCCAATAACAGGCAACAGTAAATTCTACTCCCACGAAAGCAATCTGGGTGACTTTGGGCCAATCACCAGGAGACTTGAATTCTAGTCTAACCTGGGAAGATTGCCAGTTGTAGTCATGTGATGTTTTGCTTAACGACTTCAGTGATTTGCTTAACATGGCAAAAAGGGCTATAAGATCTGATATGGTCACATGTTGCTTTGCTTTATGACAGATTTTCTGGTCTCAACGGTAATCATAAGTTGAGGACTGTATGAATTGCCTCTTGACCCGAAACATGGGCTTCTTTGTTGCTATCTATTAGCCACGTAGTGCAAGGAAACCCAGGAAGTACCTGATTGGATATTTTTCTAAACATTGTCCTTGAAAGAGAAGGAACAAAGATTGCTTCCTAGGAACTGTTACATAGTTGTGGACTGTAATTCCACCAGGAATGACCTGAGCAGCTGTAGTGTTCCTAGCACTTTTAAAGCCCAGGTAACATTTCTTAGCAGTGCCTATACCTGGGCAGGGGCTAGGATGCTAAATATGGACAGAGAGCAGGGAAATTGAACTAACGTGATTCCCAGCTTTATTTAAACTCCAAGCAGAGAATGGTAAAATAAAAATATTTCACTGATTTCTTACTGGCAAAAAGCCCACCGCCAACATCATCCTAACATAGAGGGGGAAAGGAGGGGCTTATGCTATGACATCACTGCAGGGCGGGGCCTTCCACACCTGACCTCACCTTGCTGCATTCATTTCTGAAAGGGAGATGCTAAAAGCTTCTACTTCTATTTGAATCTATGATAAGGGCAGATTCCGTTAGGTGTCTTAAAACTTTTTACAAGTTGTTGGAAAGTTAGGTGCAAACAAAGCAGCCAGTTTATTGCCACCATGGAGGGAAAACTATCCATTAACTTTATCATCTTATGAAATCCTCCTGATATTTCCTTAAGTAAATAGACCTTTTTGTACACTTTTAAGGCTATGCATCCCATAGTTTGATTGTTCGGTGCATAGGGTCATTTATTTATTTTTATTTTGAAAGCGTAACAATATTGAAATCACTTTTGATCACTTAAAACTTTTTGCAGGCAAAAGCATCCAGAGATGATCCAGATACAGATTTCAAAGTTGCAGGCAAAGATTGGCATTTGCGAACAAAGATGACCTTTGATGTTATATCCCACAGCATTGCAACCAGCTGAAAAAAAAATTAAATTCCTTGCTAATGCAAGGTTTCGTGAGTTGAACCTTGCCTTTTTATGCAGGGTGCAAAACGTTTTATGGCTTTCGGTAAATCCGCTCCCTTGGGTCAAAATAGAAATGCAAAGCTGTAGATAAGATGCTAGATGTCATGAGGTAGAAAAGTTTCTATGACTTTGACACTGACCTAAGAAGCTAAGTTTGACCAGGTAGCTGAAATTTTGGGGTAAAGCTAACAAGCATTGAGATTGGTGCAATATAGGAATCCTTGTTGCAGTTTGTTTACAGGTCATTTCTTAGTCCTCAAGGAATTTTTTGGTTTATCTTCCTTGTTAATATTGAAATTGTAATCTAAACCATTAAAAAAAAAGTAAAAAGGTCATCTTCTCAGTACCAGCAACCCCCTGCCCAGTGACGCGAAAGCTTTCTAACTAACATGTTTACTTTTATTGTTTTATATAAAAGTCTGTTGTTGGATGGAGTGTCCCGTAAGCCAGCTAAGTAAATGGAACGGCTGCTGTGTGTTGCATGTTTAATCATTGTTTTAATTTTCCTTCCAGTTAAAAAGTAAACCGTGTTATTAATGCATTGCAAGGGTGGTGTGCAGTTTGAGGAATGATTGGCAGGCTGGGGAATTCTGGGAGTTGAAGTCCACTCCTCTTCCAAGTTGCCAAGGTTGAGAAACAGTGATGTGGAGTCCAAAATAGCTGGGACAGGAACCAAATCTTCTGTTTACACCCAGCCCAAGCGTGCTTTTGATCATACCATCAAATTGTAAAGAGCAGCTCCCCTACGCTGCTCTGGAATGCCTTGGCTGCCTGTTAGTGGCAGGAGTTGACAGCATTCAGCAGCTGCACTTTAGGCGGGGAGATATATTTGCTGCTACCAAACGTTGCTGCTTAATTATATGTCTTTAATATAGTCATTAAGAGTCTGCCTGTAGGCTATTTTGATTACTTTTGTTTACAAGCACATTATTTGACACCCAAGTGGGTTGGGGAAATGGGGTTTTTAGGCTGGCTTTCATCAGTGTTTTCCTTGGAAGGTCGTAGAGAAATAATCTTTTATTTTATTTTATTTTTGTTAAATTTCCATTGGATCCTCAATGCTCAAGCTACTATTTTAAAGAAGGCAGAATGAAAACAGTTAGGGCTTTTCTGCAATAAAGGAGCCACAGAGAATCACAATCTGTTCCCATGAATGCTCCTTTCCAGCCAACCATTCTGTTTAACTTACACACACACACACACAACTCCATCTATAGGAGTATAGCATTTTTTTTCTTTTTGGCTCATGTTTACTTATATATATTTGCACATGAGCAAGAGCAAAATCTTGCTTTATAGGGAAGACCCAGCTTACTTTCTGTTATACAGAGTCGGGTTTTTGTCATTGTTGTTTGTGTAATTCTTGTTTCCTTCAGGCCCCCCTTTGCACAATAAGGAAAACACCAGCTTAGTGTATATCCTGGGGTGGTTGCGTTTTCCTTTTACAACATTTAAAGGATGACTCCATGGCTCAGAGTATGAACTCCGTGAACTATAAAGAGCCCGTATTTATTTTATGTTTATTTTAGAAAAGGTGCAGCCAGTTTGCAGAGGAAGAACTAATACTCCATGGAATAGTACATTAGGCCATCCCGAATAAATGTTTCGTTTCAGTAATTGAAATCCCAAAGATTATTTTGCATACAGGCAGTCCTCAACTTAGCAACCACAACTGAGTCCAACATTTCTGTCCTGTTGATCACGTGACCGTGGGGATACTACGCAATGGTCTTATGCGTGAAAAATGGTCATACGTCACTTTTTTTTAAGGGCCGTTATAACTTCACTAAATGAAGGTCTGTGGAAGGACCAGAAATAATTAAAAATAAATGTCTTTTCTTGAGTCCTAGTAAAGTAAGGAAAAGGAAGCAACAAGAATGAAGAGAGTGAAGAAGAAAACCCACTTATCATTTTCTTGTTTTGTAATACTCCTGGTTGGAGGGGGGAATTAGAGTTGAAGATTGGAGCCTTAAATACAGCAAGTCTTTTTCTCTTTATCATTTATCACTTCACCGCATTCCATGGGGGTCCTTCCTAGCATTCCAACGTATTTATAATTGACTCAGTATTTATTTTCAAGGCACCCTGTGGTGTCCTGGTTATCAAATGAACTCAGAATAAAACAGGGAATGAGGTGGTAGGAATTCAACAAGAGAAAAGTTATTTATATCGAAAGAGAATAGAATTCTGAAATTCTCTCCCTGTTTTTTATGGACGTGAAGAACTTTTAATTTTCCAATTAATTAGTGGAACGAATCGCCCCCAGAAGTTGTGGGTGCTCCAACACTGGAGGTTTTTAAGAATAGATTAGACCAGGGGTCCCCAAATTTGGCTACTTTAAGANCAACTCCCAGAATTCTCCAGCCAGCTAGCTCAGGAGTTCTGAGAGTTGAAGTCCACAAGTCTTAAACTTGCCAAGTTTGGTGACCCCTGAACTAGACTTTTCAACATTTTCAAGTTTAAAGCATGACTTTTTCAGGAAGAAACCGATTCTTCATATGACCTCCGTGAACTTCCAGCTCACCCTCAAATTCAGGGCAGGCAAGGGTTTGATACGTAATAACGTTTGAAGTAGTAGTTGTTGTGGGGAAAATAGAAGGGGAAAGAGGTACTATGTACGCTCATCACCTTGAGTTACTTATAAAGTAATAAAGGTGGGATAAAAATATAATAATTAACAAACTTAAGAGCTAACGAACCGAGGAAGGCTTAGTACGGCGTGCCTGATGGGGAATTTCCGGGCTGGGGGCGCTGGGGTGAGGAAGATACTCCTGGTAGTTGTTGGGAATCTCTCTAGCAAAAGACTCTCTTTAAGTTGAAGAAAGGGGGAAGAGGTTAATGCGTCAACATTTCAAAAGAAAGAGAAAAAAGAAATCCCTCGCCTTTGTCTCTGGGAATTTGGCAGCAAACAAGGTTTATCCCGTGCTTAACTCTGACATGGAAGATGGGAAAGAGGTAGCATTCGTAAGGGGGGAAGGGGGGCCTTTATACTTTCCCTAATCCCCCTTAATCTAAATAACACCCCATTCTACCCCCCCCCTTCCTTCGTGGGAAGGGCATGCAGGAAAGATGGGCTGGGAGGCCATTTCGGTGGTTGCTCTAGAAAAAATTGTCTTGCCTTCTGGCAAGGCCCATTCAGGCAAAAGTACAGGTAGTCCCCAACTTACAACAGTTCGTTTAGTGACCGATCGAAACTATAGCGGCATGCAAAAAAAGGAGGTTTACGGTCATTTTTCACACTTTATGACCGTTGCCACATCCCCGTGGTCTTGTGATTCACATTTGGATGCTTCGCCACGGGTTCATACTTAGATGGTCACTGTGTCCCCGGGGGGGCGGGGAGGTGATGTCATGGGATTCCCCCTTTTGCGACTTTCTGACAAGCAGAGTCAATGGGGGAAGCTGGCTTGGCTTCACAACCTTGCGACTAACTTAATTGCAGGGATTCCGTTAAGCAAAGGCGGCAATTAAAGCCATAAAATGGGGCAGAACTCGCTTAACAGATTTCTCACCTTGGCAACATAAATTTTGGGCTCCGTTATCGTAAGTCAAGGACTATCTTTTGCTTTTGAGAAAAACCTATTGAATTGGGACACTGACATACACCTGCAGTTTCCCCTTTCAATTCCTTTATTGTTCGTTGATTTATTAAAGGGATACCCTGCTCTCTGGTTGGCAGGTTGTTTATTTATTTTATTTTTTATTTTATTTGGATTTATATGCNNCCCCATCTCCCGAAGGACTTGGGGCGGCTTACAACAAAAGAACCACAAAATAAAGGAAATCCATATAAACACTATTAAAATATCAAATTTAAAAATCCCAACCCCTCTCAATCCAGGCCGGCCTGGGAAAATAACCAGGTTTTTAACCCGTGGTGGAAGGAGTGCAGGTCAGGGGACAACCGCAGCCCCAGGGGCAGCTGGTTCCAGAGGGTTGGTGCTCCCATAGAGAAGGTCCTAGCCCGGGGAACCAGCCGACATTGTCTGGCCGATGGCACCCCAAGAAGGCCCTGCCGGTGGNGGTCAACACCAGCACCTTGAATCTTACACGGAGGGCAACCGGCAACCAATGCAGCTTGCGCAGGAGGGGTGTAATATGGGAGAATCGGGACGCTCCCATTACAACCCGTGCAGCTGCATTTTGCACCAGTTGAAACCTCCGCATAGTCCGCAAGGGCAGCCCCATGTAATGACCATTGCAGTAGTCAAGACGTGAAGTGACGAGTGCAAGAGTGACCGTGTGTAGGGCATCTCGATCCAGATAGGGGCGCAATTAGTGCACCAGGCGCACCTGGGCAAACGCCCCCCTGGTGACGGCACCCACCTGCTCCTCTATACTAAGCCGTCCATCCAGGAGGACGCCCAGATTGCATGCCCTATCCACGGGGGGTAACACCTCTCCCCTCATGACTAA
>AZIM01003204.1:57749-74921 GCA_000516915.1 Ophiophagus hannah | reverse complement strand
GCTAAAATTTTTGAAGCCCACCCCTGCATAAAACCTTCCATTTGAATGCAGATGCTTGGCCAGAAAAATAGCTTCTAGCAGCCTCCTCTTACATAGTTTAATTCACAGTTGATCATGCACCTGTTGTTCAGTATTTCTTTATTTAGATTTTGTGATGCAATAATTCTCTTCTCTGTGTAAAATAGCTTGTCAAGTATGCTTAATTTATCTCTTATCTTTATAAGCTGTTTCTCTGGCAACACCTTTCCTTGTCCTTGTACAGTTTAATTCTCTCTCCACATTATTTCATTCAAACATTTCCTTGAAGGTTTTTGCTAGCTCTTCAAGCTGCTGGCTTTTTTTTTTAAGATTATTTTCAGATGCTATGCAATGTCTGTTGTAAACTCTGGAAATAGCGCCATAGAAATACAAGAGTGGCAAACTGAGTGTGACACTATCTGTAGCCAACATATCCTTCAGTGTTTCTATAGTTCCCCAGAACTTTCTTCTTTGTAAATACTGCAGCAGGGGTGGGCATTTTGTGAGTTATTTCCTATGGTCAGATTACATCTCTAGATAGGCCCCTCCTTTCCCTTCTTCTCCCTACTCTAGAATTATGATAATGGGAACAATGTTATTCCAGCAACAGAAGATGATCAGGCATCAGGATTTTAATATAATATTGGTTGACTGTCAACATTCTCGTGTTTTCTGCTTCCACGGCAACTACAGAACCATGCATAGTAGGTCAGCTTTCCCCATTTTGGCCCATTTTGAGTTCCAGTATATCTTAAGCTGAAATTCCTAGAATTGGACACAGAATTCTGGGTGTTGGAGTACCATCAATCTGGACAGAACCAAGTTGGAAAAGCCTGCAGTGGGGTTTTTTTTAGATTGCACATTCCAGTCACTGACCCTCTGATAAGGATCAGGAGCCAAGGCCCATGTTGGGTCTCTCAATGGCATCTGGGGCCATATTTGAAAAAAGAAGGTTGAGCTAGGACAAAGATGTAGGCAGATCTGGGCCAGAAACTTTATTTATTTTAAATTACTGAAGTACCATTAAAATTATTATCCCCTAGTATATTTAATACTGGGCTTTCCTTTTCTAGCATGTTAAACAACATTAGTATAGGAGCAATTTTAGGAAGGTCTCTAGACACCTGTACACCAATGGATTTGAAGACTGGTAAGTAGTTCTTACCTACTAATAGTAGTATATCTAATCCAAAATCAATACAGGGGATCAGTTAGGCATTTCCAAATGCAGCTTTGGAGGTAACATTGTCACCAAAGTTTTACATAAACCATTTGAAGAACTCCCTCATGTAAGTTTTCTATATTCTGAAGAATCCCATACTGCTTATGCTCCTAAAAACAATCAAATTACAGATCTATAGGACAGAAAGGAAGATATTTTAACACTGAAAGTCATATAGAGGGTACCAATTTGTCTCTCGATTGCATTTGTTCAAGCTATCAAATTTAGATCATCAATTCAATCATTAACAGATATGCTAGCAGATACGCTAGCAAACTCTTCCTAGAAATATATTTTTAGCGGAGTTTTTTCTACTCCATCTCTGGGGACAGTTGTTATTGAAACACAATGTTTCTAAAAGTGCAGGTAAGAACCTTTTAGTAAGATAAATACGCCTCCAGGATTCACTTAACTGTTGATGATTCTATAAACATATTCATGTAGGGTTTTTTAGCAATAATACGGACCTGGTTTGCCAGGGCTTCCCTCTGGAATGTTTTCTTGATTTCCCAATTCAGGCAATACCTTGGCATTTCTCATTCAATATGAATTCGAATCAGAGCCAACCAGCTTACGAGTTTTATTTTGTTAAATCAGCTACAAGAAGCCATCCTGGTAATGGGTGAATTTACAAGATTCAGTTTAGATTGGGTTGGGGAGATATACTTTTCTGACATTGACTCCCCACAGATACCTCTGGAGCAAACTGCACAAAACTAAATCCAAAACCACCAATACAGCATGAGTTGTTGTGGCATTCATGCTTTGCCAGCAGAAGGATACCACATTCATTCTAGTCTCCCAGTGGAGCTGAGAAAATATAAAGTGGGGTGTACAACCCCATCTCAATTTTTCATATCAACTCCCCTGCCCCAATAAATTAGGGGTGTGGCTTTTCAAATACACCTGAAAGCTGTCTAGGGTTTACACATTTTAATTTGAGAAATAGGGAAAATATTATTATGTTATTTATTTTAATAGTTAGTGCTATATCCTGCTTTTCCTCCAGGTACCCAAGATTCTTCCTACTCCCATTTTTCTCAGAATAATTGTATGTAGGGTAAATTGGACCAAAGTCATTCCATAAGTTTTGATGGCAGAGGAAAAGTTGACCTGGGTCCTTCCTGCTCTGGTCTTCAGTATTACATCCTACTGAATACATGCAAAATTGTAAGATTCACTGCATTTAATTTCACTGTTGCTGAAATGAAATAAAGTTTAGCTTTTGGCCTGGCCTTGCCTTAGTTCTTCACAAGTTGCTCATCTCGGTGTAGTTAGAACTGATTGCAATAGGCTACCTTAGTCAAGTCTTGTAAAATGCCTGATTTTTGTTTCCTAGTAAGAAATTATTGGCTTTATCCTTTATTCATTCCTGGGTAGGATATTCAAAAATACATTGACATCATGGCCAATGCTTTTTGTTATCCATTTAATGTAAGTAAAGGATAAGGATGTCATATAGAGAATATAAACATACATTTCATATCAGCCAGATCATGGTGGATGGAGTAGGGGAAAAAAAGTATAAGCAAATCCATGAAATCCATATTACTCTCATTTGGGCCAGAGAAAATCTGATTAATAAATGTCAACCAGAACAGCATTAGTTCATATTAATTCTGTTGATAGCTAAAAAAGAATATAAAACAGTTGGGGGAAATTCTTTCCTAGCAAATAACGAGAATAATCTGCCCATTTCAATATTTTCTGGAAAGTGCACACAAACAGACAGATCCTAAATGAATATTCCTAAAATGAGTGGGGAAATCCTTTTAAATATCTCTCTAGATGACTAATGCTTCTTCAGAGCATAACAACTGATAGTGCTATAGAGATGCAAAAATTTAGGCAATCCTTCCTCTGTTTCAAAGGTGGCAGAAATCTAAAAGAATTAAAGATAAGATGACAGCTGCAATTAGAAAGACATTAACTGGCATTGATTTTTAAAAACTCTTATCTTTAATCGAACTGCTACTGAGAAGATTCTGAAATTCATGGCCTGTATTTCCTTCATGTATGATACCAAACAGAGGCTGGTAAACTATAACTTACAGAATTATTTACTTTCCTACTTACTTACAGCTTCCTTGGCTAGGGGCATACATGGAACTCTCTCTGAACTCCAAGGCAAACCTTGGTCATTGGTTTAAGCATTAGTGATCATATTCAAAGATGCAGATATGTCTGGGGTAATAAGGGCTGAACTGAAGCAGTGATAATTTGGGATGGTCTCCTGAAGGTGGGCAGGCACCATTGTGTAATATCAGTACTAGTGGTGTCAGAACTGAAATGTAAAACTCTGGACAGTTACTAGATGGCAGCAAAGAATTAAAACATTTGCTATCTCTGCAACTATCTAGTACTTGTGCACTAGACAGCATGCACTAAGATGTCCGCTGCAGTTTTGCTTGTCATTCTGAACCCTACTTTAAGACAAATGCATTGATTCTCCCATTGCAGCAAACCACAATGTTTGTGGTTTAGAAATTAAAAGTCTGATTGGAATCTGCTGTGCTTGTTGGCCTGAAGGTATCTCCCATCCATTTTTATACTTACACACCACTATCCTCAAGATACAACCAATGGAGCTTGATATAAAAGACTAATAAAAGATATAAATTAAAGGATTCTGAATCTACAAAAAGGATACAGATCTTCAATTCTAAAGTATAGAGGTGCTTACTTAAGAGCCACAATTTTGCAGTGGGTGAAACAATAAGGTGAAGGGAATATAGCCATTTGCTTCACATGTGCAGGTTTGTGTATTTACATTTCTCTTGTTGAAGAAATGAGGTTGAGTGGTTTAAAGCCATGAAGAACTACCATTTTTGTCTATATTGTGCCTCAAAACTATGGAAAATCAGGACACTGATTTTTAGCATTCATCCTCAGGTGCACCTCCAATGGGCAAAGAAAGGTGAGTTGGGGATTGCACACAGTCTTGCAGCCATAGTCTTTGCCCATTTGGCCACCTCTGGTTTCATGCAAGAAGCTGGAGGAAAGTTATCTTGTTCTTGTCAAAGAATTCCAGATCTGAAATCTTCTCCAATGTATTACTAATCTTTTGGGGCTCTTCCAGGAGATGCAGCTGTGTCATCTGCCACCTGTGATGTAGAATGATAAAACCTCAATCCAATCTTTATGAAATTATTAAACATGGGCAGATTAGTGGGTCTCTGATATTTGTGCCAAATATTAAATGAATGACAGAAGGTATCAGTTAGTAAGTAAAAGTCTTAGGACCATGCAGTTAGAAGGGACCATAAAAGCATTTAATTCAAATCCTTGCTAAATGCAGAACCCATTATAACATCTCTGACAGATAGCCATGCAGACTTTGTTTGAAATCCTCTAGTGAAGGAGCATTCATCACCTGGTTTATGCATCATTTTAGTAGCCTTCTTCTGAACATTTCCAATTTGTTACTTTCTTTTTGAACTGTGATGCCCAGACCAAAATGAGGCCTGACCTCTCTGACTGGATTTTATGTTTCTATTAATATAAGATAGGTTTTGCCTGTTTAACAGCTGCATCAGACTGTTGGGTCAGGTTAACTCAGGTGTCAGCCTTGGAAGCCATATTAGCACCAGAAGCTTCCATGCTGCCACATTCTAGTACCTGGGAAATTGGGAGGGGGGGATTTAATAGAGTAGTTAGACATAATAGCATTTTTCTTCTCNTTTTGAATTACTGAGGGAAAACCTGGAATTCTCAGATTCAGGTTTTCCCAGATGTGCCAGCATGACAACTGTAATAAAATGGAACTTTGAGAAAATACCTGTCTTGGAGTTTTGGTGCTGGAGTTTGTTTTTCTGGAATGCTGAACCCATCAGTCATTTCAGCAGAAAGCATTGTACAACCACTTGACTACTTCTGGAAAAAAAAACATCTGCTCTTGAATTTCATCTGCTTAAGTCTCAGGCTATGAAGAACCCTCAGAACAGAATATTTGACGACAATCTCAGGGCATGATTAAAAACATATGGAAAGGAATGGCACATCAGATAATGCCACTTCAAACTGTCGAGGTTTTATAGGTTACCATCTGAACCCCAAGCCATCCAGGAGCCAGTAAATTGGATTAAAATGAGTATAACTCATTCCAATCACTAATCCAGCTACTGCTTCAAGGGCTACTTCATGTCAAGTACATTACAATGATACAGAGGGGAGAAGGTCATGATAGATCACCGATATTGCTTCCTTTCTATCCATTGAGGGATATAATTGGCTCATTAGCCTAAGTTGGTAAAAAATAGTCTGTGCTACAGAAAAACACCAGAGAAAGATAAGAGAATCCTTGTTATTTTAGTGATAAGAGGAAGTCAAAGGCTACTTCCAACCTAATAGTTGATCCTTCAGGGAGAGAACAGCTCAATGCAGAGGGAGGACACTATTTAATACAGAACAGCTTATCAGAAGCACCCATGAATAATACTTGTAACTTCTCTGGATTGATGTTCAGTTAATTGATCCTCATCTAGTTCTCTATGGCCAGACATAGATTAAGTATTTCAGTTGCTTAGACTGACTTTAATGCAAATAAGAAGTACTCTTGCATATCATCAGCAGATGACTGCCACATCCTTTTAAGCATCATTTCTGGGGAAAGTGACAAAACAGGCAAAGAGGGGTCACAATGTTGTGATCTAAGTGCTGCCCCTTCCTGTACAAAACGATGTCCCAGTAGACAAATTAGTTCCCACAGAGGACCTATTAAAAACTGATCCACAAATGGAACAATGGAACACAGCTGTCTGTCACCTCTACAGCCCAGGCCATTCAAATCCATTAGTAAGCTAAAGTTCACCCTGGACAACGTCACTGCACTTTCTCAGGCACTGGCTGACAAGCCCATACTTACATATAGACAGTCACCCAAACTGAAGCAAATTCTCACAAAGGGAATGCTTATGCTGGTATAAGAACCTGTTAGAAGAAATATCCTTCTGGGTTCAATTCCAAGTGGGGAAAAAGACACTGGAAAGATGGAGGCTGTTTGGAAAGATGGTTTAATGGTGGACAGGACCACATGGCTTGGAGCTCCAAAGTGAAAAGGACAATCACATGCTTTAAGATGTTGGGTGAAGGAAAAGAAGAAGGGGCAAGATGCAAAGAGACCCTTAGTTTTATACCCTCTGTTGGGTCCCACCTTAGTGTTTCCTGTTCCTTTGTAAGAAATATATCCCATTGGCTGTCAGACTTCCAGGGGCGGGGGTCTTAGCTAACTTTGTAGACTTTGTCTGGACCACATGGCTTCACCTGAGTGCTGGCTGATGCAATCTTCCCAGGCCAGGTGGTGAGATGGGTGGAGACCTTTGTTATGTAGAATACTCTGACCCAGGCCTTAATGACCCACCCATTAACAAAGGTGGGGGGGAGCTTCTGCCTCTCTGAGCTTCTACTTCCCTTTTAGGGGGAATATTCTGCCTTTTTAATATTTCCTAGNNTATTTCATTTTTCTAGGAGAGGGGTGGATGCTAACTTCCTATAAACCAGGCCTTTTAACAAACCCAAATGTCTACTTTGCCCTCATAGCAATAGCAAAAATTCCAACAAACATCACGCAAACTTCTCACCCGAGCTTAGAAAGATCTTCACATGTTCTTTCCGTATTGTGATATATGCTATTATCTACAGTGCTAGCAATTGTCCCTCTGGATTCTACGTAAGATAAACAGGCCTTGAACAAAATAGTCAGTGGATGGACAAGTTCAACATCAGGACAGTGAAGAAGGACAAAGTAATATGACAGCATTTTAACTTCTCAGGACCCTCCGTTAAGACCTCAAAGCAGTTGTTTTGGAACAAAGAATCTCTAACAATCACAAAATGAGATTGCTGAACTCACATCCATTCAGAAGTTTCAATATCTCAGAAGGTCTCAGCAAACACAATGGGTTTTTAACGCATGATAATTGCTAACTAAGTCAGTACTTTAAATCTATCTCACATGTAACCTGAATTTGCCTAGTCACCCTGTCTTCTCCCCACCCTTTTCCCCCTCTGCCTGACCCCAATTTAAATCCTACATCAGCTTAGTTATTCTGTACATCTGATAAAATGAGCATTGGTTTGCAAAAAGGTAGGTTGAAAAAATGCTACCAGACTTCTAATTTTTACCAAATATTTTATTTCACTGAATTAATAAAAAATATATATTCTGTTTTCTTTCAAAAGTAGAAAATCCATCTTGAATCATAAATATAAAGGTTTGTTTAACTGAATCTCATGGCTGCATATTCATTTATTAATGGTTATTATTGTAGCTGTGCAGAACAGAAAATAGAAATCAAATTATACTTTACTGGCACTTTACTTTACTTATAACATCCATTTCAAACCTTGTTTTTCACACAAGCTTCACGGAGTAACCTAGTGGCACACCAGATGCCACTGTCTCCTCTCAGCCCTTCTTTGGTCAAAGCCAAAAAATTATATCTCTAACCTACCCAAAAGGTAATTGCAAGGTTTTCTAGTTTGAGTTTATTTGTGCCTAGATCATGTGGAACATATATCACTGTCTTCAAGGGTGGGATTAGCTCCTGGTCCTCCATATTCAATGTCTGAGTGAGATTACTCACTGCCTCATGAAAAATGAGTCTTCAAACTAGTAAAGACATTCTACTTCTCTCAATCTATATCTTCTGAACAGACATAAAGAATAATTTGTTTTCAAATAATTTGCAATGACTTTTTTCCTCTTGGTTTAACAATATATCATTAGCCCAAGGTTTTGACTTCCAATCTCTTTGATTTACTGCAATTACTTACGTGCACACACACGAAGACTTGTCATATTGCTGTAGAATATAGAGAACTATATCCAAGCATAATTTCTTACCTCTGAAAATGAGAATCTTCACCCTTTTCTGTTCCCCCGTCCCTGAAAATATAGTTAGTAAATCTCACTTTACTTTCCACTGATTGTAAGCAACAGTGTCATCATTGCTAGGTCTGCCAAAGGGCAAGGAGATTCTTAATGTTGTGTATTAGCAAACTCAGCTCTTCCTACAGAACGATGGAGTCTCTAGTAGTATTGTGTGTTCTTGGTTGACTTTTCAAATGTTGCAACAGAAAGAATATCAACTAAACCAGGAATATATTAAACTTTTAGCAGCCAAAGCCCCAAGGGACAGTCTAATGACTCAAAGTGAACTATGTCAACATAGTTGTGTCCAAAGTTTCATTTCTTTTTTTTCCCCTCCAGGTTTTGGGAAAGACTTCTGGAGTCTGTCTTTATATTTAAAATTGTTTTGAAACTGTTTTAATTTGTGTTAAGTCTTTGGTCCTCAATAATTGAAAAACAAATGTGGTTCCTGCTTGGAAAAAAAAACCTATTTAATTTGGATTATATTCTTAAATATAATTCACTTTTCCTGAACTCAAATAAAGTAATAAAATGAAATCATTGCAGCTAAATTCATGGACAATTGCTTGTATCATTTACTATTTAGCTTACATACTAACTTTCATCTCTTTTCCTCATATTAGATTTTATCTCTGAGCTGGCATGTTATTGTTCTTTAGATATAACCAAGCTGTAGTTTTTATTAACACTCATGTACTTTTGGCCAAACTTAAATCTTGATGCACTCTAACTTCCTTGAACAAATATTTGTATCTGGTGGGTTGGGATTTTTGTTGTTGTTAGTTTGGTGATATTTTTCCCTATTGCCTCTGTATTCTTGTCCAACTATTCTTTTTAGTTTTTTTTAAAAAAATGTTTTCCAAATTGCTGCTTTCTTTGGATATACTGTAAATAAAAAAGCCAGAGTGCTTATTAACTGTTTTATAAGGAATTTCCAATTCAAATTATCAAATGCCTTCTGGGCATCTACAAACATCAATGCCACTGGCTTGGTTGTGTGGACTTCATAATATTCTAATACATCCATAATCGTTCTTGTATTAGTTTTTATCTGCCTACAAGGAAGGAAGCCATTCTGATCTTTGTGGATAACTCTGTTTAATACAGTTTTTAACCTTTCTGCCAGGATTGCAGCCATTATTTTGTAATCAACATTTAACAATGATATTGGTCTGTATTTTTGTATTTTTGGGGGGACTGATTGTTCTTTGTGAATAAGTGTAATGTAGGCTTCCAACCAAGTTTTGGGCACCCTAGCGTTCTCCAAGGCTTCATTATATAGATCCCTCAGTATCTCCTCTATTATCTCTTGGAATTCCTTATTAAATTCCGAGGGGATTCCATCTGGCCCAGGGGTCTTACTGGCTTTTTGCATTCCAATTGTCTTTTTCACTTCCTCTATTGTAACTTTACTATTCAAAATTTGCTTCTCTTCATCCATTCACATGTTCGAAATAGTTCTGCTTTGCTAATTTAATTTTCTGGGCCACATCTTCCTGTGCACTTAGGTTAATTTTATGCCTTATAAATCTATTTTTTTCTTAACCATTGGGTTATTTGGATCCTTTTGCTTATTTATTTCTAGTTCTTTCAATTCATCCTTCCACAGTGCTTGTCGTTGTCTCTTTTCTTTGTTCTTATTAATGTTATATACAATTGTTAGACCTCTCACATATGCCTTGGTTGTATCCCAAAGGTTCTGTAGAGAGGTCTGTTCCCTTTTGTTTATTTCAAAAAATATTCTTAGTTCCTTCCTTACCATTTCAATATATCCTTTATCTTTTAAAATAGCATTATTAAGAATCCACCTTCCTAGTTTCCTTTTCCCTTTCCATTGTATTATAATGGGGTTATGATCCGCCCATATGTTTGGTCCAATCTCAACCTTTTCAGTAAGTTCCATTAATTCTGGGGGCTTCCAAATTTGGTCAATTCTAGACCAAGAGTTTTGGGGGGTTCGAGAAAAAGGTATATTGTTTTTTATCTGGATTTAGTTCTCTCCACCCATCTTTCATGCTGAGTTCTTTTACCATATTTTGAAATGACACGGGAAGAATTCTCCTTTCTTTTTTCTTATCTTCCCCACTTCTGTAATCCTTATCCTTGTCCAAAACTGCGTTAAAATCACCCACAATACATACATTATCGTATCCAAATTCAATTATTTTATTATACAATTTATTATAAAAACCCTTTTGGTTTGCATTTGGAGCATAAATTGTAGCTAATAAGGTTTTTTTCTGGTTTATACATATCTCTATAAATAGCATCCTTCCTTCTTGATCTTACCCTTTTTCTTATTGTCCGCCAGTGCCAAGTACATTTTCCCCAACTCTCTATTTCTTAACAGGTCTGCTTGGTTATCTAAAATATGGACTTCCTGCATACAAATTATGTCAGTGTTCTGTTTTTTAAGTTTTTCGAAGGTTTGTTTTCTTTTTACAGGTGAATTTAAACCATTAATATTCACTGAGATTAGGGATATTTCTTTCTCATTGTTATTAACTGTGGGAAGCATTTTTCGTCTCGTTTCTTGTTCTAGGGTCCCTTCTTCTTACTCTTTCAACATCCTTTTGCTCTCTAGCCTTTTGATGGTGTAACATCGAGTCTATCTCTGTTTCGGAAGTTTGTTCCCCTTCTCTTCCTGTGGCTAATTTATCCCTAATATCACCCTTTTCCCCGATCCCATACACCATTCGCAAAATTCCTTTGCTTTTTCTATTGTATCAATTTTATATTACCTATCTTGCCATGAAATCAGAAGTCCTTCTGGTGTAAGCCATCTAAATGGGATGGCATCTTTAACAAGTTGTATAGATAAAAATTGGTAGGGTCTTCCCTGTTCTCTAATTTTCCTGGGGATTTGTTTAAGAGTGACCACCTCATCTTTATACACCAACAGGTCATCCCTGGTCCTCATATAATAGCAAATTGTGGATTGACTTTCGTGCAAAGCGGATATGAACTTCATGAGGTAATCTATTTTTTCATGCGTACTGCGTATGCACCTTGTACACCTCATCTACCTCACTTTCAATTTCCACATTTGATTTTTGTAAGGCCACCGCTATCAAATTTATCATAACTGTACGTCTATCTTCTTTTTTGTCTTCCATCACATTTTGAAATCTCAAAAAAAAGATGCCTTTTCTAACTGTATCATTTTAAAAATTATTAGTGTGCCTTGTAACAATGGTTTATAATATTTCTTAATATCAAACCCCAGGATCTTTCACTGCTGGCCATACTGACCTGGGTCCTTGATAGTTCACTATTATCTGGGAGGGGGCACAGATTTCCCATCCTGAAAATTACAATCTAAGAACCAACCTGATTCCACACAATTTCACAAGGCCCATTTCCAAGCAATGCATATATGAAATTATTTCTAATCACAAAGACAAAATACAGTAGGGTTCTTCTCCAACACCAATAATATGCTGGTTTTTTTAATCACATCAAAAGTCTATATATCCCTTCTCCTTTTCTTAGTTTGTCAGTTTCAAACTGCAGAAAGTGCTTGTTATATCAGCTAAAGAGGATCACCATTCAGTAAGAACACCTTAGACTCACAGAATTATCTTGATTTATTTTACATCATATGGTTGTTGTTTTTTTAATAAACAGAATGAAAATAAACTAAGGCATTCAATGGAGTAATCATACTCATTCTCCCGTCTGTTGACTTCCTGCTCTTTCCATTATGTCGCTGCATTAAAAAATTAATGTGTAACTCAAATCAAATATAGAATATTTAAAAGAGATATATTTACAGGGCCATGAACTCCTAAGCTGTACCACAGGGAGATATAAAATATGTCAGGCACTGAAGACGAGAGGAGCACAAGCAATTACATTTGTATGGCACGTGAACAGTTACAAAAACAGAACTGGACGCACCTTGGAGCTCAGATATTTGTTCCTTCCTCAGAAAACTGTCTACAAGTTGGAATTATATTGTGACATAAAGAGGAGAGAAGAATGAATCCAAATGTGGCGTTTTGCATTTTTCTTTTTCAAAAAAATGAATGACAAATGTGATGTCATGCCTATTTATAAGCTCAAAATATTTTCAGCAATACAAAAATTATTATTATTAGCGAATGGCATTGTTATATCAGCCAGGAAACTACAATGCTATGGTATTGCAGAGTACTGGTTTGGCTGCCAAAGTACTAGCTCTGTCATGGTACATGCTCGCACACTTGTGCCACAGGAGGGTGAGCTAGCTTTGCACCAGAAAGAAAGACAATGCAGTGTCATCCAAGGCCCCCTCCCTCCACCGAAGACACCCCGCAAACAGGCATTGCAACCAGGAAAGTTCAGAGCCAGAACGAATCTGACTGTCTGAACGGAGCACCAACTCATCTTCCCACCAAAGGGGTACATATTTATCTATTCACATAGACATGCTTTTGAACCACTAGGTGGACAGAAGCTGAGGCAATTGACAGGAGCTCACCCTGCCATGAAGTACTAGGACTCAAACCGCTGAAGCAGAGAACATCTCTAGCATCACTAAGCCCTTGAGCCACCACATCTCTCAGCCATAAAACTAATGAAGATAGTAAAGTTATACAAATCAGTATTGACTGAATTCAGATAGATTTGAAAAAGCAAGCGGATTCAATCTGTACTTTTAATCAGACTGGACAATTGATTCAATTTGAACTTTTAAATCATTTGCAGAATCAACTGGACCCAAACATTCAAATTAGTTTGGAAAAACTGCCAAAACTCTGAATTGCGTATGAATTCATTTGGAGGCATCCAATGTAATGCTTCAAAACTTCAAAGATTCACAGAACCGTAGAAGTTAACTCACATAATTAACCTGGCTACTTAAACTTCATGATAACATAGAAGCCACATTTCCCAGTCAAGGTTTAGTCCCAGCATAAACATATTAAAGAATACTGTTTTAAATATGACTTGCAAGCCAGTAATTGGGCTTTTAGTCTATTTTACAAAGGGTAGGCCTCTGCCTGAGAACTTTGGCTAGGAAAACAATGGACAGGTTGCACCCCCCAAGTAATTTTTTAAGGGCTTCAGGAATCTTTCTGACCACAACTGTCAAAAACTGATGGTAAACTTCCCATAATTTTGAAATAGGACCCCCTCAAAAACTGTGGCCCTATATGGCATATCAAAGTTTAATAACAAAAAAGCCCCCTATATTTCTACTAGAAACTCACCCTCCCTATATGTACATTGCAGTTCCATCTACTCTTAAGACCCCTAGTTGTCCCCCAAAATGTGAATGTAATCTCAGCTACCAAAAGACACCCATCCATACACTTGAAGGGGCCTAAGATAGCATCCATAAACTGGTAGCACTGATGCAGACTTTATAGATCAATCTTTCCCATGATGGGAAATGAAATATATTTTCATTTAAAATATAAATAATAGTAACTATTTGCAAATTGTATTTATATAATGTGTTGTGCAAATATGTATCTATTTTTACATTCTGGGGAGGGTTTCATTTAGGTGTTGCTTCTTTTTGGTGATGTATAAATGACCCCTCCAGTTGAGATGAAGCTATACTCCGTAACTTATACAATTAAATACAAATATTTTGGTTTAGTCCTCTTTCCCATATTTTCTGTTTTGCACATTCTTTTCCAACAGTATATCACCCATAAAGTTACATAAGGAAAGTCAAGTTCACTTTTTGTAAATTAAAACTTGTAAAAAATTTAGGACAATACAAACATTGAACCATCCATGGAAGCAAAGAAAACAGGAAAAACAACTAACAGCAATAACAGAACTGACGCCTAGCTAGAAACTGGGAGATTATGAGTTCTAGTCCCACCTTAAACCTGAAAGCTGGCTGGGTGACTGGACCAATCACTCTCTCATAGCCCAACTCACTCACAGGGTTATTGTTGTGAGGAAAATAGAAGGAGGAAGGAAATATGTTCACTGCCTTGAATTATTTATTAAAAAATAATAAAGGTGTGATCATAAATAACATAGCCTTGTCCTTATGACTTTAATGTGCATAATTCTTTTCTCCTGATTACAATGCTGCAGAATTCAAAAACTCAATTCCAACATCCCAAACTTCTTTTTTGTAGTAAACCTGATTTTATGCAGATTTGAGCCCCATCACAAATTCTCTTGAACAGAGTCATCAAGGGTTTTTTTTTTTTTAAAGCAGATTCATAAAGGATTGGCAGAGCACTGTTAGAAACCAAAGGCAAGTGTTCTGATATGCTTTGGTTAATTTGCTTTCTACATGATTGTCAAGACACACTTGCAGGCAAAGCATTGTTGTTTCGTTGCCAATGCTTTAGGTCAGTGTTCCTCAAACCACCAGATGGGGTGGTGCAGCCTCCTCACTTTCACCAGCCAAAGCCTCCTTCTCACTTCAGCCTGCTACATCCTTGAATTCATTGCCAGTCAGATGACAAGACCAGAGCCACTCCCCACATCAGCCCTGCTTCCCTACAGTCAGGCTTAGTCAGCAATCAGATGCTTCTGCTGCCAGAGTTTCTGCCTACTTTCATTGCCCCAAAGCTGGTTAGATCAGACACTTTGGCAGCTCAGCTCATACCTTCCCACATTCCCTGCCAGGCAGTTGGGCAGAGGCTGCTCACTGTCTCAGCTCCTGCCTCCCTCCACTCTCTGGCAGTAGCTGAACTGCCAAGATCAATCAATAGTCGAAATTGGGCATAAAAAATCTCACACAGAGGGAAACAACTTGAAATCAAATTTGTCTGTTGTCATAACAAGAGATGGATGGAAGCTAACCCTCTGATTTGAAAGAAAGAACTGTTGGCATAGTTGGGAGGGGAGAGATAATAAACATATGAAGTTTGATTTTACTCTAAATAGCATTCATTCTTGATACACAGCAATTGCAGGAATTCCTTTGTCGTAACTCCTTAGTTCTACTACAAATATGTATTGTTCAGAAGTTCCTGGCTTCTTATGTGTCCATTGTTTCAAGCCCAGCCTGTTTGTTGGGGTGGGGAAACTAGTTCATTGAGAAGCACAAGGGATAATATGAAGAGCAACAGGAGTACTAAAATTCAGAAAATTGACCATAATGAAAATGTCTTGAATGCAGTTACTGACTGTGGGTCCAAAAAGGCTCTGCTGAACAGACCTCTGATTTTGCACAAGCCATGCCAACATTAAAGTGCAAAAACTAATTTCAGCAATATATATCTAAGCATTGCATTTGTTTTATTTAGGCTCAAAAATCACACACACACGCGCACATACACACACACTCACCCTTAGTATTCTGGGTATCTGTTGAACAATTTGTCTTCTGTAATTGTACTAAGAGTAATTGTGATTATGACATGGATTACATAAGATAAACCAAGTGGTAGAAAGAGCTTAGTTTTATCATTATTAACTACAAAAGAAAATTTTAAAAGGGCTGTTAAAATGGAGAGAATGCAGAGATGTATACAAATCCATCTATAACATTGCCCTATTAAAATAGTTTCACTTTTAAGGGGGTAGCTTTTAATCACTGCTCACATTTTCCAAAAGTGGTCCATGATTGCAGAAAGCTTGAGAAACACTGTTCCATGTAATTCTGATATATAGCAATTGAAATGAGCCAAACCTGCCTTTCTTGAAAGCCAGAACTAACATTACTAGATGACTTACTAACAGGGGCATTTCTATTTGCATTAACTAAGTGTGCTTAATCATGGCCTCTAAATATCACTGGCTTCCATCTACAATCAACAAAACAGAGGTACACAGTATTCTTTCAGGGAAGTGCCAGCTGGACAATTATATCGCTGATGTCAAGGTGACAAAGAAGTCCAGTTAGGACTTCACATACCAAAATGAGACAAGATGTACATATGTCATGAAGGCATCTTGTTTTTCACCACGTATAGTCACTGTCATTCAAATACTTCATTTTCTTTTCTTCAGCCACAGCTTTGTTGCCCAACCTGTTCTGTATGAAATAGGGCCTCCCATCTACATCTTCTAAGGAATAATGCCTCCAATCTAGAATATAGATCTACACAAACTGGGATACCTCATTTTTCATTGATAAACTGCCCATGAGGTGTGCTATCGGTTTTAATTATAGGTTTCTCATGAATGCCCTCAGAAATTTAGTTGAGGATCGTTCATCATTTCAGTTCCTGCTTGTGTTTCTGAGATAGTTCCAATGTGAACCATTCCAAAAAGGAGGCAAACCACATTTACTTCTACTCCAAGGCAGAGAGGACTAGTCCTGCCATCTTTCTTTGATCTCCTTTGAATCAGCTACCATCTTTCCATTGGGGTCCTTTAGATATACCATTCTGAGGTTGGAAGTGGAACCTCCTTCTGATTTCAGATAATTTTCTTATTTTTCCCATGTCTTTTCCCATCTTCAGTGTCTTTACAGATGGCACATAATACCTTTTTGTCTCTTCTAATTGCTCTCTAATACTCTTTGATAACTTCTTTTCTGAGACTTTTGCCTTTTTTAAAAATTTGATTTCTCTTCTCTTTTGGGCAATTTTCCACAATTTTTCCAACATCCAGTTTGCTTTCTTCTCTTTTCAAATTCATCATTGATGACTTCTTTATATTCATCCTATCATTCTTTTGATTCTCTATCAGTGAGGTTCAGGACTTTGAAGAATTTCCATATACCCTGCAAATAATGGATATAGTTAAAAATAATATTGTGAAAACGGACTGGTTTTCTTTTTCTTCTTTAACTTAAATGGGAGCTTCCACATTAGCACTTTGATCTGTTACATAGTCAGCACCTGGCAAAAAACAAGTGAGGGAATGATTTTAAAAACTACAGCAAGTAGATGAATTTGTTTATCTTTGTAAAATCTACACTAAAGATAGAGAAGAGGGTTGATGTGTGCAAATCCCAGTGGCAAGTTAGTGGGTAATGTGTGGTCTATAGCAGTGGTTGCCAACCAGTGGGCCAGGAACCACTGGTGGTCCATGAGAAAATTTTGGTGTTCCACAGAGAAATGTCACCCCCAAACTACCCCCCAAAGCAATTAATCCAGGCTGCACAGGAATGCAAGGCTGCACTACCCACATGGCCCGTGGGAACACAAGG
>AZIM01003201.1:26124-36206 GCA_000516915.1 Ophiophagus hannah | reverse complement strand
TCCTTCCTTCCTTCCTTCTTTCTTTTTTCTCCCTCCCTCTCTCCCTCCCTTTTTACCATATTCTGTACTTTACAGCTACATACCAGTGGTAGTATTCTTCCAGTTCAGCCCAGTTTGACTGAACCTGTAGTAAAAAATGCTACCAGTTCAGCTGAACCAGTATTTCCGACTATCAGCTGGGTGACTATCAGCTGTGCTGCATGATTTAGATTAACTGGAAAGCAGGAAATCATTGGATTTCTTGCTTTCTAGATAATCTAAATCATGTGGCACAGCTGATCCCCGCTCGCTTCAAAATGCTTCTTTTTTCAGCACTTCCCTGAGGGTCACTAGGCCAAAAAGAGGATGTGGGGAGTCTTGTGCAGCCCCCCTGTGCCCCATTTTTTCTCCCAGGAGGCTTCCCTGAGGCCNAGAAAGAGAAAGAAAAAAGAAAAAAGAAAAAAGAAAAAGAAAGAGAGAAAGAGAGAAAGAGAGAAAGAGAGAAAGAAAGAAAGAAAGAAAGGGAGGGAGGGAGGGAAAAAGGAGAGGCGGGAAGGACCACAAACTTGACATCAGACACAGCTTCAGAGGATGCTTTGAAGCAGCACAGCAATCCAGGGCTGGAAGTATCTGGAGGTCATCTAGTCCAACCCCCTCTCCAGAAAGTGGGTTTCTGTCTTTTGACCCACCCAGTCACATGACCACATAGCCACGCCCACCCAGTCACATGACCACATAGCCATGTCCACCCAGTCACATGATTAGATAGCCATGCCCACCAAGGCATGTCCACAGAACCGGTAGTAAAAAAATTGGAATCCCACCACTGCTACATACCTAGACTCCTGGTAGATAAGAGCAAGAAATAAAACAGAAACCAAACAAAAGTATTTACTAGAATTAATTAGAAAACACACTACTTTGTGATATGCAGTTTCACATTTCAAAAACCAATCACTACACCATCACAACTACAGCAAAAGCAAGGTGTTTGCTCCTGCAATTCTGGTATGCAAGATATTAATTTGGGAAGTAGTAAGTAATAAATCAGATTATTTAAGAATAATGTCCATTTTAAGGAAAAATAATAAATGTGAGCATTAGAAATACCACTTGTGTCTGGTTCTAAGTACTGATGTCAATTCTGTTTCTTGCTCCTCCTTGTATCTTTCTGAAATTGGTTCTTTGGATTCTCTGAGATTGTGGAGCTCTGAATTTGAAATCTAACAATTGTTGCTCATAAATGGAGAAGAACGAATGTTAGATGAAATAAAGGTTGTACTTGGTAACCAGCAGGACATCGTATTCAGTTCAATTCTCCCTTGGGTTGAATTCTTGGGTGCACAAAAAAGCAACAACACTTAGCTTCAGTCACAAGAAAGACTGCCAAATACATTTTTTTGTTTGACATATAAGTACATTGAGCTCTGAATAATCATTATCAAAATGTATGATTAAATCAAACAAAAGTATAACGAAGAATTCTGTTTTTAGCCATGTAGACAAAAATCTGTAAAATGTATTTTTATGACAAGGATTTCTTGGTGTCAGCATTAAATGCAAGAATTGAGTGTTACAAAGTATCATAAAATGTCCATTATTTGTATCTTCAAATAGAAAAATCTGTTGCATGTTATGGTGCAAAAGTGTAATTTTTAGTAAAGGCAGCCAGAACTTTTGTGAAAAATGCTTGTATATGTATCAGGAGAAGGAGGGGGAATAAACAACCCTGAAAATACAATTATGTCAAGGGCAGAGGATTCAACCCTGAGAACTGGGCTCTGCTAAATCTGTAGCTCATTAATAACCCAAGCTTTATTATATTTTATTACATTGTGCAGGACCCTCTTTCAAGAAAGTGACAAAGAATTTTAGCTAAAAGCTACCTTGTCCAAGGAGAAGCAAAATCTTTTTAAACAATTAAATGGCCACAATCATCATCAACTGAAATATATATTTGTGTGTGTGTGTGTGTATGTGTGTGTGTGTGTGAATATGTGTGTGTGTGTGTGTGTAATATAGCATGAGAGAGAACAAATAATCCATATGTGATACATTACTGTATATAATATGTTAACTATGTGGGGTATTATAAATAAGTACAAAATAAAAAGCAGGATTGCAAAAGTAAACTGTTTTCACAATTGGAAAATCCTTCCCTTGGGACAAAAAATGATATTTTAAAATTAGACCTTTTTTTTAAAATTAGAGAGATGCTGAATGATGATTCTGCTAGTCTTTACATTCATATTTTTGATCCAAGTCAGCTGGCTGGCTTGGGGTGATAATACCAGTTGATAGTGACATCCTGCCCTGCACCCCCACAATTGGCCATATTGTGGCTGTATACTCTTATACTGTCTCTAAATCACTAAGAGCATTGGTTGTAGTCTAGTCCAAGCAACATGTGAACAGCCGTTGGGAGAGCTCAGCAACGTGCAAGAGTCATTAAATGGATAATAGCAAGTATAAAAATTGTCACATCCATTCTGCCCCAAAGAAGGATTCAGTTAACTGGTGATTGGTTTTGCATTTCCTGTAGCACAATCATTGAAGGCACAACTTCATTAACAAGATATGAGAAAAAGAGAGTGTATTCTGCCATAGGAATACCTGAAAGGCTCACTAGGAATGTTTGGCTCAACTGAACATTTTCTTTATATTGCAAAATAGGTTGTTTCTTCTGCCAAGATTTGATGACATATAAACTTAGCCCCAAAGCATTACATCTGGTAAGAATGGCTAGTTTTGTTTTCTACCATGTTCATTGTTCCCTCAAAATTCAAATAATCTGCACTGCATTTTTGAAGAGTATGAATAATTTTGGAGAGAGTTTTCTATTAATATATCTTTGCATGTGCTTGCCTGTACTGTTTAATAAAAAGTTACATTATAGAATACTTTCCTACACAGATCCTGACTTTTTCTTTAAAACAGATACTGGCAACCTAATACAATCTATGGCTTCCATAGCCACCAGTTGACTTTTTTTTAATGAAAAAGAAATTATGAAAACTCAGTCTCACATCATCAACAACAACAACAACAACATCATTTCAGCCATTGTCTATCCACTGCAGGATAAAGGCTTCTTCCACTTGTTTCCAACCAATATGGTCCTCTGCTTTCCTTTGCCAATTAGGCCTGTAACAGTTGCTGATGTCATTGATCCATCTTGTTTTAGTTCTCTTTTGTGGATGCTTTTTATCAAGTGGGATCCATTCTATAACTGTCTTGGTCCACTTGCCATCAGTTCTTCTTGCTATGTGACTAGCCCATTCCCATTCCCATTTTTTTTACTATCTTGACAATATTGTATTCTTTCATTTGTTCTCTAATCCATGTGCAGGACTTTTTATCTTGTCTTGTGATGCCAAGCATGTATCTGTTGTGGTTCGCTGGCAGCCGGTGCAGATGGCAGTGGAATCAGACAGTGGGGAGGAACGGGGACCAGTCAGGGAGTCTGGAGACGACTCGGACGAGGGTCCTGCGTCTGATGCAGAGATGGGNAGGACTATCTGGGAGTGGGGTGCTGCCTTTAGAGCCATTGGAGCCTGGCATCAGCAAGGCAGAGGACCGAGGGGAGCCTGTTCCCTGTGCGCGTGTACACAGAGCTGCTAGAAGGTGAGAGCAGCTGAAACAAAAGGGGCGACTCAGGAGTTAAGGCTGGGAGGTGATTGCCCCTCCCATAAGAGATAAAAGTCAGGCCAAGATGACAAAACCTTTGCAGAAAAGTAGTTCAGTCAGTTCTGAGTCATCCTTGAAGCTCTTTGTACTTCGGTTGGTTTTTCTTGTACTTTGGTTGGTTTCTTTTCTAGTTGATTTGATACTTCTGTTTTGGCAGCACTTCACAGAACTGAAAGGTGTATACTTATCTTGGAGGACTGTTTGAGATTATTTCCATCTGGGAATGAAAACAATTCCCAGTGTTGCAATAAAATAGTTTTGTTTTTAAAACAAGTTTGTGAATAATTACGGTTTACAAAGCCTGGGTCAGAACAGTATCTTTCCAGGCTCTTTGCGCCACTCATAGCTTTTATGTTGATTGTGAAAACTCCAACTAAAATTCCAAAACTTAACGAGATTTGGCAAACTTGGGGCAATCTTCTGGTCATCACACAATAATGCCTAGAAACAGAAATAGTCTCAATCTCTTTTTTTAATCCATAGGGAAGTCATATTCTTCCCCTTCATGATAAAATCATTTTGCTCTATGGAATGAAAAATATAGTGATGTCAGAGTGCATGTCAATACCACTTCCCATCATTCCCTCCAGACTTTCCAATCTTCCTTTTTTGAGGAGGAAAGTGTGAAGAAGGCTTGTTTTTCAGAATTAGCAAGGGATTTCTTACCATGAGGAAGACACCCCAGAATTGTTTTTTTCCCTTTTTGTGACAAGACAACCATTCTCCTAGTGGATGTATGGTGGAACTAAATACTAAATTCACTGAATGTAAATCATAAGTGAATTATTTGCCAATAAATAATTTATTTGAATATTTTAGCTTGACTAATAAACAGAAGCAAATTGCATTTTCTCCAATATAATAGTTATTCAAATATACTTGACAAATTTAACATTTTGAATTAAAAAAACAAATGAAACTACATGTGATTGTAAATAATGAAGAGAGGAGCTATTTATACTTCCACTGCAGCTATGAAGAATCCATGATAGTTCATTGATAATCATAACTAATGGTGAGCTTTCTAAGTTATTTGATGCAGGCATCAGTAAGAAGCAATTTAAATCATTTATTACATTTCTTAATTGTACTTTCTGTTGCAGAGATAAGTTCTAAAGTTTTCAATGTTTATCAGACTGTTTAGCTAAAAAGAAAAATCTTTGAACTCCAGATTAAGAATGTTTTGATGAAAAGTGGGCTGACTGAACTTGAACTTTTTGGAGGAGGTTTTAGGTTTTAAGGAAGGTTGGCCTTAATTGCTTACAGAAACTCATCATTTAAATTTAATCCCTACTTTCCAGTCAAGGTTCCAGTGATGTCAGAGTCTGAAGCACCTCTAAACAAGCATTTACAATAAGATTATTGGAGAATTAAGAGAGGGAAGAATTGGGAAGTTTACATAATGGAATAAATGGAAAGGTGAACTATTTTGTTTATTTGAAAATGTTAGCTTTCCTAACTGGATCTTCAAGAAGGTACAAAATTTTATATTTAGAGCACTACCACATTGGTTCTATTATCCGTTTGTCTGGATAGAGATGTTGTCCCCATTACAACTCTTTAAAGCACAATAGGTGAAACTCTTAGCCATGGACTGAGTAGGGATCTGAATTCTGTGATTATTTGGCATTTAAAGATTGAGTATATGTAGACCTGCAAAAAATTTTATCTGGAACCTGTAGGGTCACTAACTCTCACTATCAAATCTACTGGGCTAAAAGGAGAATAGTTTTTCTTAATAAACAGCAAGTTTTTAACCATGTCTCAATTTTATGTATAAAATGCAATATGGAGAACATACTCACCCACTCTCTCTCTCACACACACACACAGGTAAATACACCCACATTTTCCATCTTCCATCTTCCATTTAATTTGTAAACCATCAAGAGTCATCTAGATAGTGAGATGGGTGGTGTATAAATTCATTAAAAAATCAATAAAATAAAATATGGATTTGAAGAAGGCAATCATCCATTTTTTCATTTTTTTCTAAGGACAGTAGTGGTTCTTTCTTTGCTTTCTGGAAATATGTTTTAATATGCTCATTTTGAATATCTGCACTCTAGAATTATAGAAGTGGCAGAAACTTTACAAGTATATTTGAATACAATCCAAGGAAAACTAACTATACTGAAATATCATTGAAAGCAAATAATTTACCCAACATGTGATTGTGGATTTCTGCTGTTGTTGTAGTTCCTAATACAATGCTGAACTATAAATTGTGAATCTGATATATGAGGTAGAAGTGTATTTCATTATTACAGGACTTCCAAAAAAAATGTTAATATGGTTTGAAAATAAGTTCCTCTGTAAATCTGAAAATTGGTCCTTGCTCAGAGAATTAATCCTCTTTCATAAGATTTAATTTTGCATAAGATCTGGGGTGGTCTGACATTTTAACAGGCGACTATATGATTCATCATTTAACATTACAATTTATGAATAATGCTAGCGTTTCTATTCTAACATTGGGCATAGTCCTAGGTTGTTTTGGGTTTGGTTTTTGTTTTTGTTTTTTACTCAAACCCTCAAAAATCACTTTGAGTTAGCAATTTATGCGTTGAGGACTCTCAAGTGGGTTTCTTTCAAACACATTGGATATTCTTTCTGAATATTAACCAGAAGTACAGAATGTAAATATGTCTCAAACTTTGATTAGAGGTGATGTTGGCTAATAATAAAGAGACCCTCTTTCTTAAGTCTTGAATGGTGTTAGCATGCTCAAAAGCATCTAGTACATCTTCATTTTACAAGCAGGTCTTTTCCTTTCTGCACCTTCAGCTAGGGAAATTTGGGGAATAATAGCACTAGCAATAGCACTTAGACTTCTATACCACTTCACAGTGCTTTTACAGCTCTCTCTACATGGTTTACAGAGTCAGCCTATTTCCCCCAACAATCTGGATTCTCATCTTACTGACCTTGGAAGGATGGAAGGCTGAGTCAACCAAATAGGAGGCAGCTGGCAGTTAGCAGAAGTAGCCTGCAGTACTGCATTCTAACCACTGCTCCACCAAGGCTCTTGCATCTTAAAATTAAATCATCTTAAATTCTAGTAGGTCTCAAATGCACTTATAGCTTGTTTGTGGTTGTTAGCAAAATGGGTTTCTTTAAGTTTCATCATTTAAACTTACAAAACAAACACTTACATTAATGACTTTCATACTCTGCCCTTCACCAGCCTTCTGATAAACATTTGCATGGCTTAGTGACAATGATTGGTTGTAAATAATATAGGGAATCTGCTCTTCAATTTGAGATAAGGCCTGGAAAAAAAATAAGCACCTTGAAAACTTGAGAGCAATCCAAAATATCCCTCTAGAACAAGTTGCAAAGTATTTTTTAAAATGGGTCAGAAGGTAAGAAATACTACTTATGTGCAAATAAATATAATGGCTACATTTAATTGAACTAATTTAATTTCCATTTCATTCAATTCATTTTTAGTCTTTATTCCAGTTCCTTCCATTTTTTTTGTTCCCATGCCAATCACATTTTTGAAAGTTGTCTCAGCCATACCAACAAATGCCAATTGTTGCTCTAGGCATAAAAAGATTGCACACTTCTATTCTAGGGAATAGACTATAACAAAGAAATGGCAAGTCTGCTAGTCTCTCAGTATGTCAGAGGCTTCCTACTTAATGCTTCACCTCTCCTATTGAGATTTCTGATGCACTAAAATAACAAGATTCCAGATTCTTCGTAACAGGAGAACTGTAGATAATAAATAAAACAGAGCGAGACTAGAATTTTTCTGGAAATATTCATAAACCATGCTAGAAGCCAAGCTTTTAAATCTGATTCCCGCTGGGGCAGAATTTTTCCTATTATCAACCTGAAAATTAGTTCAAGATTTGTCTGACAATACAAAACAATTCTTAGCATTTTTGTTTAAAAAAAGATATGGTGCGCCAAGGACTTTACTGAATTTTTACAACAAAACATCCTGTATAAACTTCTTATTCTTAAACATTAGTATGCTGCAGATATTCCAGAAATATATGTTTCTAAATGTGATCTCCACATATATATCTAAATTTGATCTGCACATACACACTTTTTCTCTGAGTGACAGACATGTCTTTCCATATATAACATAAGTTAGGAGTATGACAAAGGAAATAAGCATTCATGCTTGTTGTTTTGTTAGTTTCAGTAAACATCTGGCCCATATGTTTACACAGAGCAACATAATATTACTGCAGCTCTCAACTACTCTCTGCCTCCAAAAAGGATCGAGAAGGCTTTCATGATTTAATATCTTGCAAAAAAATGTGTGCCATTTGCATACAAGCCCATTTATCTCAGAGTTGGATATGAATGGCAGGTCTATACTTTTAAGAAATTTGTGATGCAGTTTGCAAAACTCCAGAATATGTGTAATAAAGTACACATAGAAAATGTGCTTATCAGGGAAAGTACATATTACATTATATGTAAAGCAATATAAAATTACTGTATTTTTCGCACTATAAGACGCTCTGGACTATAAGATCCACATTAGCTTTAGGGGAGGAAAACAAGAAAAAAAAATCTGCCTCTGCCTCCCAGCATCCATCCAGTAAACAGCAAACAGCCTGGTCAGCCTCAGCATGTTATCACAGCCTCAGCACATGGCTTTTCAGGGCTCCACTCCATTGCGTCCACCACCGTCAACCAAGCTGAGCTGCTGCTGCTGCCGGGAAACACTGGAGCCTTCACTGCTGAGCAGCTGATTGGCAGTTGGATTTGCATCCTGGAATGCTGCCGATCAGCTGTTCTAGGCATTGGGAATCACCACCACTGCTGCCGCCTATCACCACCCGCCCATTCACCACCTGCCCATTCACCACTGCTGTCACCACCGCCTGTTCACCACCACCCATTCACTGCCACCCATCAGCGGCAAATGGCAGCAAATGGTGGTGAATGGCGGCAGTGAATGGGCAGGCAGCGAATGGGCAGTGGCAAACGGGTGGTGATAGGTGGCAATGGTGGCAATCCCCACCACCTAGAACAGCTGATTGGTGATATTCCGAGAGTCCGGGAGTCCGATCCAACCACTAATCAGCTGTTCAGCAGCGAAGGCTCCAGTGTTCCCCAGCAGCAGTTCTGCACCAACCCCCATCCCCACTACCACAATATGCACTCTATAAGATGCACAGTCATTTCCACTCACTTTTTGGAGGGAGTGCATCTTATAGTGTGAAAAATATGGTATACTACATTTGTGTACCTGTTTGTGTGTGTGCATGCATGAGTGTATGTGTGTATTTCTGAGATACTCTACAAAAATATTCACACTAAGAAAAGTGGAAATAAAAGCCATGATAATCAAGAAAATTTAGTAGAACATTACATTGTTCTGCACAATCCTTGAATGTGTTAAGAAGGAATAGTAACTCATAACTAAAAGTAGCTATTCATTTTATTAACTTACTTTACTTCTTTCCAAAATTCCTAGCAGGAGTGTAAAGTCTCAGGCTAACCTCTCTATCTCATGTAGCTGAAATCAAATATGTAGACCTTGCTTGCTACAATGAAAGAGCCATGGTATTTCTTTGAAATATAAAGCACATATTACCATTTGGAATTCCATGGGAGATCAAAGGCACCCTTTCTACTTGGTCCACTGTCAACAAGGACCACTCACCCCTTCCGAAGTGCAGACATAGCTATTGTCTTCCAATTCTCAGCCGACTGCAAATGCATGCTATGCCTTTTTCTAGCTTTGATTCAAAACATGCTCTTTCCTAATGCATGTCTTATTAGGCTCTGTGCAGTGGATAGTCTCCAACACTGTATTCTATTCTAGTAGAAACTCCAGCTCCAAATAGTTTTTAGGTTTGGTCTGCCCTTTCTTCTCCATGACTGGTCATTTCTTTGGGCAGCCATTTCATTGTGGCTTGGCTTCCTAAACAGTTACGTTCTCAGATGATCAGGAGTTGCTTTCTATATAATATTATGGTTCATACAATAATAGCCATTGTTAATGAACTACCTTCAACCATAAAAGCTCAGGCTGCATCCAATCCTTGTTGTTTCTAGGGGACATTCTTTTAGTTCTCATCCAGGTTGGGTGAATTAAACTCCCCTTGCTTTCCTATTTCTTGCCAATAGAACACCAAAGCTTCATTTCCCTTCCCTTCCTTTCCCTTCCTTCCCTTTGTTTATACATTTTGAGTTGTACCATAGGAGCATTGCTATCAGTTCTTCCTTCCTACAAAGTATTTGTGGACCCACTTATAGATGAACGTAGAAATGAAAGAGAAACCTCTTTCCTATTGATTTGATTACTGTAGCAACAGAACTACAATAGTACAACAACAGGGGGGTACAACAGAAAGGGACTGTCTCAGAGTAAAGAGAGATAACATTTATTTTTATTTATTTATTTTATTTGTTGAGCATGTATTAGATAACAGATATAA
>AZIM01003200.1:306393-317358 GCA_000516915.1 Ophiophagus hannah | reverse complement strand
TTTTATGTACACTGAGAGCATTTGCACCGCAGACAAATTCCTTGTGTGTCCAATCACACTTGGCCAATAAAGAATTCAATTCTATTTCTATTCATAATGTCAGGCTCTGATTCTTCCAAGCACAATGATCCCAGAGTCTCTTGAAGAAAGAATTTTCCAGAAGAGGTTATAAAAATTCTAGCAACTGAACCCTTTCCCATCTCCAACCAACATATCCCCAAGGTACAAGAGGGCAGAGGCTTTTTTTTTCTCTGAGTTGTTTTTCTAACTGCTTCTCATGAAGCTTGCAGCTGGCTGTTTATGTAAGAATCTTTAGAATTTTATCAGTCTGGGAACCAACTCTTCCATCAACTTCACAATCACCGAGGAGGCCTCCAGTTTATAAGAGATCCATCGGAAGCCAGGGGGTTTCAGGGCCAGAACCTTGAATACATTAATATAAAACGGCCAACTAAATGAGAAAAATACAAAGCAAGGGGTCTGCAAAGCTGTGGAAAGGGTAGCTCAGAGCAGCCCCAGGCTTACATTCCAGAGGAGGTAAGTAGGTTTTGCATCCTCATTTTGGCAGGGAGCCACCAATTAATTTAAGTGGCTTGGTGTAGTGTACAATAAAGATCCTTAATTAGCCATGCCATGAGGAGGATCTGAATAGCTTTTGTTGCTAACTCAAGAAGGGATCCTGACGCAGAATTCCCAAGGCATGCTGGAAAGCTGGAAAGCAACCAAAACCGCCCGATTGTTGCAGCCCAAGACGAGATATTTGCACAGAAGCATTTGCAAGGTGAGAATTGCTCCACTACGATACTGCCTTTCCCCCCCCCCCCCACACACTTTNTGCCCTTCCCCCCCCCCCCCAACAAATTTCGGTTGAATGGATGCTTGTTATTGCCTTCGAAGAGCTTATTTCAGGGCTGATCGCTTTGTCATTTTTACTGACGGTTGTGTTTGTGTTGATTCCTGGTGTGCTGTTCTGAACCCCTCTGTGAGAAACAGTGGTACTGAAAAGTAAAACGAAATAACCTGGAATAATAAACCTGGTTGTTTAAAATGGGAGACCCTTATGCGCAGTAACTGTTGTAACATGACACCCATCTTGATGGCTCACAAACTGTGCAAGCTCTACTTTTGTTGTGGTTAGCCAGCAGCCTGCGGAGCTGGCAGCAGAATCAGACAGTGAGGAAGAACATGGGCAAGTCTGGGAGTCTTAGGAGGACTCAGACGTTGGTCCTGTGTCTGATACAGAGATGGGGCCAGGGCCATTTGGGAGTTATGTGCTGACTCCAGAGCCTCCAGAATCTGACAGCAGCAAGGCAGAGGAAGAAGGGGAGCCTGTTCCCNGGAACAAGGGGAGCCTGTTCCCAGTGCGTGAGTGCACAGAGCTGCCAGAAGGCAAGAGCAGCTAAGACAAAAGTAAGGCTTGGAGGTGATTGGCCCTCCCATAAGACATAAAGGAGGAGCAAAGAGACATGAGTCTTTGCAGGAAGCAACTTTGTTCGTTCTGATCAGTTTAAACTCTGAAGCTCTGTATTGACTTTGTGCTCCATTTGGTTTTGAAAGACTAATTGGTACTTTAGTCATTGGCAGCACTTCAAGAAAGATAAAGGTGTGTGCTTATCAGACTTCTCCTGAAGGACTTTGGCAGACTTCCTTGGGACTATTTATAACTGGTTGAGACTCATTACAGGCTGTGAATGATGTTAATTCACAGCCATTGAACTAAAATAAAAGGGTTTTGGATTTAATGTGTGTTTGTTAATGTCTCAGGAAGCCTTGGTCAGAACAACATTAACATCATATGGATAGTCATTATCACTGACAGTTTTTCACCTCTGGGGCTTTCTCCTTCCTTCTCAGATGAGCCCCAAAATTTCATTAATGAGACTTCCGCATTCCTGCAATATTTTAGGTGGATTTAAAACAAAGCTGTCTAAATTGAGGGGAGAAGGAAGAATTCTGGGAGCCAGCAATACCCATAGATGCTACATATTTTAATCACTGCCCAGATTTCTGGTAAACTAAAGAGCTCTCTCTGGTACCAGTTTCTCCTTTCCAAAGAATAAAAACATACGCTGAACAAGGCTGGGAGCAACTCTATAGGATTACGTAGACCTCAACTTACAACCATTCATTTAGTGACCAAGTTACAGCAGCAGTGTAAAAAGTGACTTATGACCAGTTCCCACACTTTTGACTGCTGCAGCATTCCCAGGGTCATGTGATCAAAATGCGGGCACTTGGGAACAGGTATATATTTATCAAGGGTGGGATTCTAATGGTTCGAACCAGTTCTATAGAACCAGGTGTTATGATTCTGCGCAGTTTGGAGAACCAGCGAATCGTGCCCCTGGCTGGCCCTGCCCTTCCCTTCCCCACCCAGTCAGTCCTTATCACGCATGCGAGACATTGCACGCATGCGAGACATTGCACGCATGCCCGACATCGCTGACTGCATTCTCCCCGCCCTTAAGGTCTTTCTTTTTTTCCCTCCTCCCAACGATCAGCTGTTTCGATGATCGGCTGTGCCAGGATTCCCCTCGCTGTCTTACTGCTTCACCGAGGAGGCTTCCCTGGGGCCCAGGAAGGCAAAAAATGGAGCGCCCCCTGTGTTCACCCCCAGGAGACTTCTCTGAGGCCCAGGAGGCCCAAAAACGGAGCGNAGCCTTCTGGGAGCAAAAACGCCCCCCAGGAGGCTTCCCTGAGGCCCAGGAGGTAAAAAATCCAGGGGGAAGGGGGGGGGGCCTGAAAAAAAAAAAGAAAAAAAAAAGAAGAAGCCATGCCCACCCCAAGTCTGTGAAGGGGAAAATGTCACGACAATGTGACACAATGAATTTGACACCCATGCTCTATAATATCTTTTCCCCCCAACTTGGAACATCTGCTGTTGGTCATTTATCTAACAAGGAACAGAGCTTAAGAATGAAGCCATCAGCAATATTCTGAGCTATTGCCCAGCTGCCTCTCCCATGCTAATGGATGGGGGCATTTTTATCCACAGCTCCTTGCCAGCTGGAGCTCATTTTCAAACTTCAAGTTCTTTTGGGTAGCTTCTTCCTCCACACCGCCTTTGCTCCTGTTCTATTTAGATTTTGGAGAGTTATCCTGCTAGTGGACAAAGTATTGGAACGCAACCCAATATCTTCTTAACATTCTGTTGAGTTGGAAAGAACAACAGGTGCCTCTGTTGGAGATGTGGCCTGCTTTGCTAGAGTCTCAAAGGGAAGGGGGAATCATAGGTTGCAATCAAACCCCCTATCTACTTTCTGTTACCTGTCTGCGCAAAGGGATGCTCTTGGCCAGTTTATGGACGGCCAACTGGCTGTTGAAATCGGTCTTCTTGGTAGTGCCCTTCATCTTGTAAATGAGGACGGTCACGATCATGCAGGAGATGAGGAAACCCCCTGTGCAGTAAATGATGATCTCCAAGTACAAAGGGGAGGTCATCATAGCTGGTTTGTCTTCTATAGCTGAATCAGTATAAAGAAAGCATTAGCACAGAAGATCTTCCATCAAGGCAGCTAGGGTCAAAAGGACAACTCATGCCCAGCCCACAGTGTTGGTCTTGGCATGATATGCTTGTGAGTCTTGCTATGATTTAGTATACTACTTCAATCAGGGCATGAGTCAAGAAATTATAATTCAAAAAAGCTAGCTTGGTACAGTGTCTGTACCATTGAACATGAAGCTGGGGGTTGTTTCTGTAGGCCTCTGCATGACCTTGAAATAAAAGAGGGAAAGGTGATACCAAAGACTTTTCACCTCTCAACCCAACCAGCACCACCAAAACGGAATCTTGTATGCTATGCTGGGATGCCTTCCTTTAATCCAGTAACTTCACATGTGGCTACTGAATCTAAAGAAAGACCATTCACGTTTGATGTTACAGCAGTGCCTGTTTCAAAGGAGGCTTCCTTTGAGCTTGGCCTGTGGAACAGGATGCTGGAGGGAGATGAAGCCCTCTCTTTTATATTCTTCCCTCCCAAATGCCCTTTAATAATAAATGCATGAGAAAGATTTCCAGCTCATTCATTTTGTTCTACTTTGAAAAATGTTGCTGACTTGTGGACCTCATCATGCTGCCAAAGCAAACTTTCCAGAATGATACAGACCAGGTTGGCACATCAGATATATCAAAGAAGTGAAATGGTGCCACTTTTTTTCTGTTGTACCAAACTGGAAAAAGTTTTGCTCAGAAATATTCTCAGCAGCAAAACAGTTTCGGAGATGGCAGTGCCACCTTACTTGGCCTTTTCTAACTAATGCCACTGTAGCAACAGCTTAAAACTTGAATATACATCATATAATACCAGCAAGGAAAAAACTGCTGGTATTCTATCAACTTTCTGAATGTATGAGTAGAGATGCAATATTTTTAAAAGGGGATGAAGCAAGAAATCAAAGCTTCCCCCTTCCATACTCCAACTTTTTTCCCCCCAAAATAATAAACAGAGAATGGTAGTCGGGATGGGAGGAGGGCAGAGGAGATGTGATCGAAGAAAATTGACAGCCCTGTTATCATCTTTCCCATCAAAGATGGCAGGGCAGTGAATGGGTGGAGATGAGACAAAGAGAGGAAAAGTAAACCCTCATAACCGAAAAGACTTGGAAGGGGGCATGAATACAATCTATAGCAATAGTTTATGGCTTTCTCCCCAGTCAGTTATCAGGTTCTTTCTGGCCACCTACTGATGGCTGGAAAAAGAAGCCATCATCGAGCCAGCAGACCTGTCCACCAAGAGAAACTCATGCAGAACCTTCTAAGCCCACAGAGAATGCAAGATTCCAATCTACCAAGGCAAGATTCCAGTCTCATTCAAGGACATGTAGGAATAATTTTGGGTTCTTCATTTTGGTAATCAGCTCTTTTGGGAGAGAACTAGGAACCACTAGGTCCCACTAGGTCTCATCCTAAAAGTCTAATAAATTGAATTGAATTGAATTGAATCTTCTCCTGTGTCTCTTGCATCAAGATAAACTGGAGAAGGGAAAAAAATGGATCTCCAGCTCCTCCAAGAAGAAGGAGACAATTTGCCATGGCTATTTTACCATGGCCAACTCAGCTTGGCCAACATGCCATGGGCCAACTTGTCTGGACAACTCGCCATGGGAAAACTCAATGCAGTAATAGTTATCCACTACTGTTTCTTCGACATTATTTCCATTTTTGTCAATGGAAATAATGTCAAAACAACAGTGGTGGGTAACATTTATTGCATTGAGTTATCCTGTCTGAAACCGTCCATGGCCATGGTAAGATGGCTGCAGCAAGTTGTCATAGACCACCCCCTTCAGGTTTCCTACATATATTGTTGAATACTTTGGAGTGAGGTTGTTCATGTGGATGTATATAAGCAATGGTGAACAATAATTGTGCTGTTGTGTTGATGTCTAAGTTGATGTATTTGTATATGTGGACCACACCTGGATAAAAGGGCAGCCAGTGGCTCCTTAAGTTTACAACTGGTATTTTATTGTGATGAAGGAGGGAAGAGCTTGATACTTCCAAGAATGAGAAAGTCAGTGTGCTAGGTATTCTTGTACACAGAGAACATTAGACAGGCAATCAGCACCGCAACCTTGATAAAGAGCATTTTACAATGACTTCTTGGTAGGGACTGGGGCTCATTTGCTGTCTTTTAATGGTTCTTTTTGGAAAGCAATACAGTTTGGGTAAAGGTGAATTTTCAAAGAGGCATTTGAGCATTTACAGATGTGTCTGGAAAAAGCTGAGAATGCAAAGGATCTCAAGTGTTGCCCCTCTTTCTATCCTGTATTGCCTTTGGCTGGCTTTCCTATCACCTCTAAGTCCCATTTCCTATATCTCCTGGAATTGAATCTTTGGGCTGTGTGTGCCAACTCTGTCTTTCCTCTGACAAAGACAGAGCACAGAAAGGGTGACAGCCTGCCTTGAAAGAATGGAACTGGCCTATGAAAAACTTGGATCTAGCCTCTAGTTGAGTTCTAGCTCAAATCAGAAATGCACAAGACCTTGGCTTGCGAGAGCCATGATGGTGCTGTGAATTATCCCAATTTAGCAGAAGAGGAAATAGGACCAAATGGGAGGTGATGGCTTACCTGCAGGATGATAGGAATGTCCTATCTTGGACAGGGGCTGGCAGACACATTTTGATTCAACATCCCATCCGTAAGAGGAAGCCAATTGGTGGGGGCCCTCTACTATTCCTCCTCCTCCTCCCCCCACCCCACCTCCAAGGAGCCCGGCTCTTGCAAACCACGGCAAGCTACTTCCCAAAGCTAGTCAAAGAGACAGCAAGGAGACAGAGAAAGGAACAGAACCGGTATATACCTTCTAGAACCGTCAACCATGCAGAGTGATGGGAGATCCCAATAGAATTACCCGCCAAACAAGTATACTGCCCAGCATCCTCAAAGGAGACATTCCTTAAGTGAAGGACTTCCATTTCTTTGTCAGTTGTGTTAACACCAGCTGTCTAGAAAGGGGGGGGGGGAGAAAAATGGAAGCAAAACAAAAGAAAACAAAAAAAAGGAAAAGAGGACGAGCAAATGTAAGACAAGCTGAAGGAAGAGGAAGGAGATAAACATGCCTCTCAAGATCTCCTGAAGGACACAGAGACACCACTGTAGCCTAATGACAAGACATCCATAGGGCAACCACCAGTCCAGGCTGGCTTAAAGCGGGCAGTGTTAAAAACAAACAATAAAACAACCCTTCACCATATTGAATTTCCCTGCCCATCGACATGCTGGGGGATGGGCCACATGGAAAAATGGACCTTGGGAAGGCGGAGACCAGCTCAGTTTCACAGCGTGGGACAGGCCAAGGGATGGCTGGAAGCGGAAGGGGCAGAGAAGAGAGAAAGTTTGGAGGACAGAAGCCGACAGACTCTTGAAAGACAAGAGGGAGCAGGTTGCTTCCAGCAGGAAGACACCCAAGAGGAGCCACCATTTTGTTTTGGCGGGAAAAGCAAGGGCAGTAGCAGAATTCAAAAGTAGACCTACTCAAAAGGAAGGCCTGCATCATCGACAGCCAGGCTAAAAGTGATGGGGCAAACAGCGTAACACCCACACAAAGGGGCACTTCTTTCAAAGGAGGTTCTGATTTTGCTGTCTCAATAGGAGAACCTAGGGTGAGACGGCGATACGGAAATATTTTAATAATTCAGGAAGAAGTGAGATCATTATCAATATTCTTCCAACCAGCTTATAACAGGGCCCTGATGGAGGGGGGGGAATTAACCCCACAATTTGGTGTTCAAGAAGATTTTTAGGAATAGTTTCTCATTTCTAGTTTAATTCATAAAGGAAGAGGATTAGGGACTAGAGTAGAGTAGAGTAGAGTAGGGTAGGGTAGGGTAGGGGANGGTCTTCTAGTCCAACCCCCTGCTCAGGATGAATGAAACGACACACTGTTAGGGAAAAGGAAGAGGATGAGGAGAAGAGCATGAAACGTAACTGATCAGCCGTTCCGAGGATTTTTCCATGGCTTCTGGCACCAGAAACAGAGGAGAAACAGGAGAGCCACAAAAGTTTGGTTTTCCCACCGCTAAGAATCGCCCAAAGTGGCATTCTTCCCGTTTACCTTCAGCCACGGGTCTGGTGACGGTCAGCCACGCAGACTGGTTAGCCTCACCAATATAATTGGAAACCTTACAAACATACTCCCCGCTTTCAGCCTCTGTCACATTATAGAGGGTCAGCACTTCCGCATCAGAGCTATTTATTCCCGAGTGCTAGAACAAGACCAACAACACAGGAGTCACACAGGGATGGGCTTCGCAGCTCTGAGACAATACCGACAATCCCATGACCGCCTCCCCTTGCCTCAATCCAAAACAAGGAGTGGGCCATTCCCTGTTCGCCTCCCCTCCCCACCCCTTTGCTGGCATCTCTCACTTCCGAGAAAGCTGTAGGGCAGGGGTGTGCCAGCCTTGGCAATTTTAAGATGCATGGACTTCAACTCCCAGAATTCCCCAGCCAGCTGGGGAATTCTNACTTTAAGCCTCGAGGACTTCAACTCCCAGAATTCCCCAGCCAGCTGGGGAATTCTGGGAGTTGAGGGTGAGGTCCACATGTCTTAAAATTGCCACGGTTGGGAAAGCCCTCTTTAGGGACACCAACTATATCATACCCAGGTCTCGCTTAAGATATACCTTGTAGCAGGCATCAGTGATAATAAGAAGCTCATGGACAGCAGTTTTATTCCTAAACATAGTCTTGTTGTGTCTAAGAGTGACACTTTCAAAGGGATTCCCTGTCTGTCAGCCTTGGAAGCCAGGTAGAAGATTAGACACAACAACATTCTTTCTCAGANNNNCAAGGACATGTTGCCCTGCACCTGGAGGAGAGTGACTGGAGGAATATCTCCAGTGGGGATGAACATTTGATTGGGCCTTGTGATGGACTGGTAAACGCAGGGGATGGATCTTTGATTTCTCTTTTGGGAAGGAAAAACCCAGTACTTCTCAGATTTGGGTTTTCCCAGATGTGCCAATAGGACAACTCTAATAAAATGGAACTTTGAGGAACTGTTTGTCTCGGAGTTTATTGGTTTGGAGTTGGTTAGATGGAACGCTGACAACTGTCCCTTTCAAAATTTTCTCAGTGTTGACTTTTCAAAAGACTTCAGTAGAAATCCAACATTTGGCATTGCCCAGCAATGGTCCAAGATCATCCTCTTTTACCAAATGTCTTTGAGACCCTCCAGGGATGCTGAGAACTGTCAGCATTCCAGCAAACTTCCATTCCAATCAGTAACTCCAAGACAAACATATCTCAAAAGTACCTTTATTAGAATAGTAACTGGCACATCTGTGGAATCCAAAAACTAAACGTTTTCGGGCTTCCCACAATTTCCCAAACTACAAATCCATCCCGCCTTGGCTGTCATCACAAAAGAATTTTATTTTGTCTACTTAGAGCTACTCAGTTGAAATCACCCCCCCTCCCACTTTCTCAGGCTATGTGGCAGCGTGGAATATGGCTTCCAAAGCTGACAGAGAACATTTCAGGGAACCAGTTTGTCTTTTGATAAAAACAAGTAATGTTTGTCTGTGAGACTCAGCAGCATAGTCATTTATTATTACATTTATATGCCGCTTTGTCAACGGTGAAGCCCTCAGTGGCAGCCATTTTGTGAATGCATCCACCATATGCTTCCAAAAGTCCACCCATGACCTCAGCTTAAAGGTTGCCTCCAAACACATGCTAAAGGAGCAAGTGTGTTCATTTTACAGCTGTGTGGCCCACTTCAGTTCCATAGAGGCAGTCTTACCAGAAGATACTGGAAAACTACATGAAATTCTTCTTGGCATACAAGGATATTTAAAGCAATTTTTAACATTTGATGAGGAGAGCCTCAAATAAAAGAAGTCCCTGGCCATTTCAGAGTCCTCAAACATTGTGTCCTTGATGATTGCCTTTGATTCTATTCATGACTGTAGACATGAACCATGGCATAAGAGCTTCATCCAAGCAGATCTTCTTCAGAACATGCTTCCCTTATGTAGATTTTGCTAGAACTGCCAAGTTCCAAACTTAGATGAGTTGGCATAGTCTGTCTGATTGACTGGACCCATATTACTTCTCCAATCCAAGCTACATGGCCGTGTTTCTGAGATGTACCATGAGCTACTAAGATTTAAGAAATAAGCCCCAGATTAACTCAACTGTCACATCACCCAAGTGGAAAGACCTTACCTTCAAGACTTGAACAAAAGGCAAGTTATTTGGTCCAATCTTGCTTCCATTGACTTCAATGTGCTTCAGCCATTGGATGTGGGGCTGAGGGTCACTATAGACCTTGCAGACAAATTCCACATTGCTACCTAATGAGACTGTCTTGTTAGCTGGGAGCCCAGCTTGTAGGATAGGCCGGTGAGGAGATCTTTCTAGAAAAGACATAAGAGAAAAGAGTTTCAAGCAGGCTGACAAACTCAAGAGAAGAAGAAACGGTGAGAGAGTCCATATCACTCTGCCAATTTATTTTGGTGCTGCCTGTCAGTCAAGAGAGTTTCACTCCAGAAAGAAAGAAAGACAAATATTACAAACAAAACTAGATTAGCAAACAAAGAAAGTAGATTGCAATAAGTATTACGACTTAAAAAGAACTTAAGCGAGCAATCGCTTTTACCTCAACCAAACAAAAGATAACATCTCTATCAGTTAAATCTCCGAAGGAAATAATTCCACTCAGCGTACAAAAATCTCCACTTCTGGTTAGTTTTGAATTTGATGTTTCATGATTGTGGCCTATTAAAGATACATGTTTGGTACACACTTTTTAAAAATAGATAATTCTCCTTTGCATGCAATTTCTCAGTGTTTTGGAGGACACGTACTAATTTTTGTGTGGATTTTGCTTTATTTTTCAGTTTTCAAAAATGGTGCATTATAAAATCCTGAAAACTGCAGTGAATAACAGCAAGTTAGTTACTTATTTTTTCTTTTCCTGAATTCCAGAGAAAGGAAGCACTACTAAGATGATCCATTGCCTGCTCACTACTGCTAAAAGAAAAACCGTACAAACAATACAGTCAAATTCCATACCTCTCGGCATTTTGAATACTCCTTTCTCTGCTCCGTATGAGAATGCTAAAACACCAGTTTGAAGGAGGGGATTTCTACCGCCCAACTAATGGCTGAAGAAAAGTTGAGATCTGGAGATCTTTGAGGTATCAGAGGTGGCTCTGGATGTCACCTCAACTGTTGAGGGAGAGGTCCCTCAAAAATCCCTGAGGCAATCTGAACTCATTTATGGATGTTATCAACACCCATACCAGTATCCCCCTTCTTCCCAAGGGGGTTGGGGAAATCCCCACCTCTTTGACATCTTCCTCACATCAACAGTGATTCTCTTCTAACATGAGTGTCAGATAATTCTTTTTTAGCAAGATTTATTGAGATTTATTCCTCCCCATGTCATACCAATGTGCACCAAAGTTCATTAGAATTGGAGCCTTCCTTCCTCCCCCTTCCTTCCTTCCTTCC
>AZIM01003198.1:17592-35689 GCA_000516915.1 Ophiophagus hannah | reverse complement strand
CCCCCCCCCCCCCCCCCCCCCCCCCCGCCGCTGCCACCAGCCGGGACAACAGCACCAACGAAGGCAAGGACATAGGCCGAGGAACGGAAGCCTCGAAGCCTTTGGGGGGGCCAGGAAGTGCTCTCGCCCCCCTGCTGCCACCATCGCCAGGTTCCACAGGAACTCAGCCGCCGTCCACCACCACAGCCGCCGGACAAGCCGACCAGGACCACAACCTGCGACGCCAGGAGCAGCGGGAGACTACAGAAATGCCCCCGCCTAACTGCCGCCATCACCGCCATCGCCGCCAGCTGTCGGGATCCGCTGGACGCCGTCAGACACCCAGAGCAAATGGAGCGCAGCAGCGGGAAGAGGCCAACACCCCGAAGAGCACCCCCGACCCTCAAAACCAGGTCAGGTGGTGCGAAGAACCCTCAGGACCGCTAAAACCAGTAAGAATCCCCTCTCACGCTGAGCTAGCCGGCCCTAAACGCCATTCCCCTGCAGACATGCGCAGAAAGATCAGATATCCATAAATAAAGCAGCAGCAAGTTTAGCAGTGCTGCAATGCTGACTTATATTTAATATCTCCTATGTGCATAAAACAGTCTCAGTGTAAGGACCAGCCTCTCCGCCCTTCAAAAACTAAGTATAGACTCTTGAAAATGTTGTATTTTGAAAGGAATCTTTTATTTTAAAAGAGGAATAAGCAGGTCAAAATTCAAAGCAGGATCTGAGGCCCCTTGGGCCATGCAACTATGATAAAGGGAATTAGAAACCCCTCCTAACAGTCCGATGTGGATTCCACCAATCCGCAGGTGTGAAGATCTTATTTTACCAGCACCTCTGGGAAAAGAGAAAAGGAAAGGTTCCCAGGGCTATCTTCCATTGCTGCAATCCACATGGCCCCTTCTCTCCTTGCATCTCCCCAAGAGCTGAGAATTTTCCAGGCATCTGGGGCGCAGGCAATGGTTGTAAATTGTGTAAAAGGTTATACAAAAGACAATGTAAGAAATTTAGGATACTTAGAGAGGCAAAGAACTAAATGTATCGAATTCAACCCTCCCTTTCTTCCACTGAAGAATGGCAGATACAGGGATCTGACATATTGCCCTCAAAAAAAAAAATGGAAATTCCACTTGGAAGACATAAAGCATATATTACATTAAGAATTAGGATGGTTTTTGAAGGTATTTCACATGGAATTTCTGTAACGTGGTGGCTTTTACATGTTTTTTGGGTGGAGGGTAGGTATTTTCATGTTACTAAATTTTGTGTGGAACCATGGTGAGTGCGTGAGTCAAGGATATCTTTAATTTCAAAATTCCCCTTCCACCATAATGGGGGTTGGAGGTGTGGGAAGAGGGGGTCCGATCTTTGAAGTGATTTCCAGTTTGAGTAGGCTGCAGTGAAATACTGGATGGACCTGTCTAAGTGTCAGGATTCTGGCGATTGCCCTAATTAAATCATAAGCCTTGAGTTAAGTTCAAAAAACTTCAAAAGATTTATTAGGAGCGATCTGCCAGCATGACCTGTATGAAGCCAACTCTGAGACACGTAATTTACAATCACCCATGACCCTGTCTTCCCCCACCCCACTGGATATATCATAATTCAGATTCTCCAACAAAACATGTTCATGGACTGGGTGTCATCAATCACATTCTCCCATAAAGTATTTTCGTGGGCAGAATACCCAGTTGCCTAAGTTACAATCTTTGTGAGATAAGCTTGGAATGTGCTTCTGATTTTATTTGCTGTATGCTCCTTCAGGTTTTCCCCCCATCTTTCTCATGGCAACTTGTAAACAGGCATAGGAATGTTTTACAGGTTGACACTAAATGTCTTAGGGAGTAGGAGTTCTACAGTGACAAGGTTGATGATTCTGGTGATTGGAAATGGGCCAATTAATTTTGGTCCCAGTTTCTTACTTAGAAGGTTGTAATGATTGTAGAAACTTTGTAGATAAATATATGTAGTCCCCAACCTTGAACGGTTTGGGTTCACTGCGTTTTTTGTCAGCTTGACAAAAAGCTGCTCTAGGCTCTTGTAAGGCTAGTCTAATCACTGGCCAAGTGGTTTGTAAATTGTTTATCCACTCCTTAAGGGAGGGGATATCAGTTTCCTTGTAGTTCTGGCATGGGATTGAATTCTTGTCCTCTGGCTACCTGGAATGAGGTGAAACCACTGCTACTGTGTACCGAGTTATTGTAAGCTACCTCCGCAAAAGGTAAAAGGTCAGTCCAATTGTCTTGTTGGTAGTTAATAAAACATCTTAAATATTGTTCTAATATTCCATTGAATATCTCTGTTGCACCATTTGTTGGGGGTGATATGAAGAGCTCAACCCCTGGGCAGAGCCTAATAGGTTTTAAAAAGCCTGCCAAAATTTGGAAATGAATTGTACACCCCTGTCTGAGATAATCCATTGGGGAGCTCCATGGAGGTGATAAATGTGTACTAAAAACATTTTTGCTAATGCCTTGGCTGATGGGATCTTCTGGCAGGGTATAAAATGGACCTGTTTTGAAAAAAAGTTCTGTTACAACCCAAATGACTGTGTTTCCTGCACTTTTGGGCAGCTCCAATATATAATCCATAGAAATCTCTCTCCAGGATGCTGAAGGTTCTGCTAGTCTATAGAAGTCCTGGGCCCTTGTCATCTTTTTGCAGCAGCGCAGGTGGGGCAGCTAGCAACGTAGCTCTCAATGTCTTTTTTAACATATGGCCACCAGAATTGTCTTTTGATGAGGTGCAAAGTTTTTACAAATCCAAAATGTCCAGCTATTTTGGAGTCGTGGCATTGTTTCATGAGATCTAGTCTCTGGCTGGCAGGAATGTAAAGTTTGTTTTCTACCCAGGCTAGACTGTCTTTAAGTAAGCAAGTATTTTTGTGAGCTTGGAGCCAGTCATCCTTAAGTAGTACCTCCTTAAATTTGGAAGCCATTACATTGTCTGCAAGTGGTTCTTTTCTTACTTGTGCCCAGGTGATTACTTTGGTGGCTAGTTGGGTTGGTTGCAGTATGGGTTTAATAATTTCAGTCTTTTTGCTGTTGTACTGGGGTTTCCTGGACAGGGCATTGGCCAGGAAGTTTTACCCTCCTGGGAGATACTTGAGAGTGAAATTAAAGCATTTAAAATATTGCACCCAACATATTTGTTTCAGGAAGAGTTTCTGTGGAGTTTTCAGTGCTTCTTGGAGGAGGGTTGCTCCTACTGATACATTGCTAGCGTCTGCTTGGATGACAAATGGTTATTCTGGATCTGGGTGTTTTAGGATTGATTCTGCTGAGAATAGTTGTTTGAGTTTTTTGAATGCCACTTGGCATTCCATTGTCCAGTTAAGGGGTTGCCTTGGCTTCTATTTCCCCCCACTCTTTTGTTTTTAAGCAGGTCATAATGGGGAGGGTGATATTTGCAAAAGCTGGAATGAACTGATGGTAAAAGTTTGCAAAACCCAGGAAACATTGTAGTTGTTTGGGTTTGGGGCGGCTCCCAATCAATAACGGCTTTTACTTTTTAAAAATATATATTATTTATGTTTTTAAAACTTTGAACATCTCTATTTACATTGTTAACAATATTGTATCATCAATAATACATATATTTACATTTATTCCTATACATTAATTCTTATTTCTATGTTCTACCCATTTATACCATCTATCCCAAAACACATAATATTCTGATTTTTTCTTGTCTTTTAATTCTGCTGTAAGTTTATCCATCTCAACACAGTCCAATATTTTTTGTATCAACTTCTCTTCGGATGGTATCTTTTCTGTTTTCCAGTCCTGTGCAAAAACTATCCTTGCCACTATTATTATGTGTAATATGATGTATTGGATTTGTTTGCTAAATTTCCCTTTAATTATTCCCAATAAAAATATTTCAGGTTTAAAGAAGAGGCAGATCAGCCAGCCAGGATGCTGCTGACAACATTAGAGCCAGGGCTGTCTATTCTAGAAAAACATCAAAAGCTGAAGAAAAAGATTCTGACAGAAGGATGAAGGCTCTGGAGAAACAGATATCCAGAATGCAAAAGAAGGCTCAGCAGGAAAGTATCCCATCTCCTGTCTTGACAGATACTGTTGTTCCCCCCCCCCCCCCCCCCCTTTTCNTTTTTTTCCCCCCCCCCCCAGCCAGCTTTGCAGACTAGTGTTGCAGTTCCTTTGAATTGGTCTCCAGAGGGTGATAGGGAGCAGTTTTCTGTTTTTCCAACTGAAAATTTGAAGGAGGCAGAACAGTTCCCCTTTGACTGCCTGGCAACAGGGATAGAACCTCAGGTTAGGGATAGGGCCTTTACCCCTGAGGCAACTTTCATGCCCACTGCAGTGGGGCCAGTAGATAGACAGGGGCCTGGTCTGTCTGAGGAACTCAAATTCCTCATTTCACAAGCTATCTCTCAGGGAGTAGCCAATACTCTACAGCTTGGAAGTCATGATGCTTTTGTTATCTCTGAGCCCCCCCCCCAGCTGTCACATCAGTATATGTATCCTAGGGCACATGGGTCTGCTTCCCCTGCCCACTCATTCAGAAACAGAGCATCTGTATTAGAGGAAGTTGACCAGGTGGAGCAAGGCTTCTCGGACGATGACCCTGACCCCCCCTTTCACTGGACTCTTCCATCCAAGTGCTGTTTAAGACTCTCCTCCATTAGGCCAGGGCTACAGCCCAGATTGGGACTAGTTTACCCACACCTGTGGAACCATCGGGTCCTTAGGTGTCAGATAAGGCTGTGTTCTCCGAACTTGTTGTGACTCAGGAAAACATCCCCTGCCCAAACTCTTTCTTGAGGTGGTTCAGAGGCAGTGGAACCAGCCTGGCACATTCCCCAAACTTTGAGGAAATGACAGGAGACATTTTAATATAGCTCCCTCCTTGTCAGACACCTTAGAGTTGCCTTCGGTGGATGACCCTCTAGCCTTCCTTGTTTCTCCCTCAGCGGTCTCTGGAGACATTGCTGAGGCCCTGAAGGCTGAGGACAGGAAGATGGAATTAAATTTCCACTGAACACACTTAGCGAACGCCTGGGCAGTTAAGGCAGCCACTGCCACCTCCTTTTTTGTTAGGACCTCCTTACTTTGGCTAAAGGAGTTGCAGGCGAGGGTTCCTCCAGAGGACACATGCATTCACCAAGACATCAATAAACTGGTGGTAGCAGCCAAGTTTTCGGCCGACTCCTCGTTGCATGCTGCCCATTTCTCCTCTAGGGCTCTTGCCTCTAACATCACCTCCTGCTGTCTTTTATGGCTTCGCCAATGGCAGACGGACTCCAAGACCAAACGGAGGTTGGCTTCTGCTCCCTACAAGGGTTCCTTTCTCTTCAGAGAGGCCTTGAATCCATTCCTAATGGAGAACAAGGACAAGCGTAAAGTCTTGTCCTCCGTCACTAGAAGAGCTGATAGGCAGGCTTCACCTTATGGACGTCTGTTTCCCTTTCATCTGCTGGACAATGTTACTGACTATTCCCAATTCCAGTGCCCTTATCTTCCCAGATCTGAGGACAACCAGAGAGATCTATCTTTAGAGATAGATACAGACAACAACAACCTCAGGCCAAGCGGCACTTTCATGGAGCAGGGGGGCGCCCCTTTCGCTGCTTCAAGTAACTGCCAGAGCTCACTCCCCATTGGCGGTCATCTAACTCTATTTGCCCACCAGCGGGTTCTGAATACTCTAAGATTTGGCTTAACTCTGGAATTTCTCTCCATTCTTCCGAGGCATTTCATCCATTGTCCCACCTCCAAGAACTCCATCAAGAGGGATCTCATGGACAAGGCCATTCAACACCTCCTGGACATTCAGGCCATCGAGCCAGTCCCAGAAGATCAACTGGGGCATGGATTTTACTCAATCGTATTCCTAGTTCTGAAGTCCTCAGGGGTGTGGAGACCAATTCTGGACCTCAAAATATTGAACGTCCATTTGACGTACAAGAGGTTCAAAATGCACTCTCTGCTGTCAATCTTGGACGGCATCAGGAGGGGCGACCTCCTGATCTCCGTCAACTTGACGGAGGCATATCTCCACATCTCCATCCACCCCCGGCACCAACGGTACCCCAGGTTCTGTAACTTGGACCATCATTTCCAGTATAGAGCTCTGCCGTTCGGCCTAGCCTCGGCCCCCAGGTCCTTCACAAAGGTCCTAGCAGCACTGGCCGTGCACCTAAGAACCATCCCAGTGCACCTCCAGTGCTACCTGGACGAAATCCTCATCCAATCTTCCTCGCTCCAGCTAGCTCAGAAAGATCTGGAAATGACAATCCGTGTTCTTCAGGAACACAGATTTTCCATAAATTTTCAGAAAAGTCATCTGGTACCAACAAGTTGACTGCTTCATTTAGGAGCAGTGATAGGCTGTGCGAGGTCTATCTTTCCCAGGAGCGACAGGGTAGTATCAAGTCCTTACTCATCCAAATCAGGACGGAATACCTTGTTCCATTGGCAGTTCTCTCTCAGCTCCTGGGAAAGATGGTCTCATGTATAGCCATTGTTCCTTCAGCCTGATCACACCTAAGAACTCTGCAATGGTTCCTGCTACCATTCCAGAGAGCAGGGGGCAGCAATTCCATTGCCAAGGTCAGGGTACCATTGTAGACACTCAGGTCCCTCAGGTGGTGGGTGTCCCCAGAAATAGCCAAGGGAACAGTGTTCAAGGAGCCCAGCCGCCTGACCTTGACCTCAGATGCCAGCCTGTTTGGATGGGGAGCCCATCTCCAGCAACAACTGGCTCAAGGACAATGGTCTCAGGCAGACCTTAAGAACAACATCAACTGGCTGGAGTTCTGAGCGATCCATCTCGCCCTTAGACATTTCAAAGCCATGGTAAAGGGACAACACTTACTAATCTTGACAGACAATGTGGCCGCAAATGTGCATATCAACCGCTGAGGGGGCACCCATTCGAGGTCTCTCATGTGCGAGGTGGACCAATTATTTCTCTGGGCAGAGGGTCACCTGAGTTCCATCAAGGCGGAACACATCTTGGAGGCAGCAAACATGCAGGCAGACTTTCTCAGCCGGAGTACGGTGGAGCATTCTGAGTGGCAGCTGCACCTGGACATCTTCCAGGAACTGTACGAGAGGTTCGACCATCCGGTCCTGGATTTATTCGCCACTCTGATGACTCTCAACTGCCCAGATACTTCACGAGGTTTCCGACACCAGGAGCAGAGGGATTCAACCCCCTCCACTGCCCATGGCTAAAGGCCTGTTGTATGCATTCCCTCCTCTTTCCATCATACCAGGAATGATCAGGAAACTTCTAGTGGAACAGGCAGAGATCTTGCTCATCACACCCCAGACCTCGTCAGTCTCTCTGTGTCCCGGCCTTGGAGAATCCCTTGGGACAGGGTCTCTCTCAGCCAGGGGGTCTTGGTCCACCCAGAGCCTCTGTGGCTCCAACTGACTGCCTGGATCCTGACGAGGGACAACTTTTCAAGAAGGGTGATACAAACAATACAGGCCTCCAGGAGGCCTTCCACCAACAGAATTTACAATTCTACTTGGAAGGCATTCTGCAGTTGGTGTGCTAAGTCAGGTTTGGGTCCCACATCAGTTTCCGTCCCTCAGATCCTGGACTTTTTGCAAGAGGGTCTAGACAAGGAGTTAGCCCCTAACACTATCCGAAGACAGGTGGCCGCCTTGTCTTCAGTATTGACTTATGGGGACTTGGAGTCCATAACGCACCATCCGGTAGTGCGCTCCTTTTTAAGGGAGGCAGTTAATTTAAAGCCACCTGTTGTGCTCAGGTATCCAACTTGGGACTTATCTAAAGTTTTACACACCCTTACCTTGCCACCTTTCGAGCCTCTCAGATCTACGAGTCTGTGATTTCAGTCTTTCAAGGTCGCCTTTTTAGTCATCATATCGGCCAGGCAAATTTCAGAATTGGCTGCTCTCTCTGTAAGAGAGGAACTCTGTACCTTCCATGCAGACAGGGTGGTTCTACGTTTGGATTCCTCCTTCATCCCCAAGATCAACTCCTGGTTCCACTGGGTCCAGGAGATAGTGTTGCCAAACTTCTGTCCAGGTCCTTCTCATCCACTGGAACAGAGATGGCACACTCCGGACGTAAGTAGGGCTCTACGTAGGTACATAAAGCGGACTTTGCCTCACCGTAAATCTGAATTGCTGTTTGTCTCATTCCAACCTTCCTCTCTAGGTTTAAAGGTCACTTCATCGACCATTGGCTGTTGGATAAGGGCATGTATTGCAAAGGCCTATGAGACACAGTCCATTCCAGTCCCCAGACAAATAACTGCCCACTCTAGTTGAAGCGCTGCAACCACAGCCGCATGGGCGACACAGGCTTCGATTGAAGAGATATGCAGGGTCCTCACCATCTCCCTTTGTGCACCCCTATAAGTTGGACACTTTTGCCTTGGCTGACGCTGCCTTTGGGAGGTGGGTGCTTCAGCGAGTGCATGTAGCTAGGGGGACTCAGGACCACAACAATCCCCGCCCATAGGGACACCAGGCTTTGGTATGTGCCATCCATGGATTCTCCAATCAACGTGCTGGAGAAAAGTCTTACCTGAACGCTTCTTCTCAGCACGGAGATGGAGAATCCACTCCCTCCCTGGGAGGCAGTCAGGTCCCTCATCCAGCACAGGAAGAGCGGAAGAGCCAACACCACCAAAGAGTCCTTCAGATGACCGCGCCTTCATCGTGAACTGGGGAAAGTGACAGGTGACAAGGGGCATGGTAAAAGATTAAGGACTCAGTCTCTGGGCAGAAAGGCCTGTGTCAACCCATCCGTGAATTCTCCATCGCCATGCTGAGAAGAAGCGTTCAGGTAAGACAACGCTCTTTCTCACTCCCGCTTCATCAATAAACTCTTATCTTATATATAATATATTTCTTAATTTCCTTTAATCTATATATTAAATGCTATTATTTAATAATTCAGTAATAAAGTGATGATTCAACAGTAATTCATCTGTTACAACCCTATCAATCATGTAGTCTAATTAATCAATATCTCTATGAAAAAGAATATTACATATATATGCTTAAATATATAGAAGTATAAATATAGTATAAGTATGTAAATATAAATATATATATATATAAATGTATGCAATTAATATATATGAACAATTCTTATAACAGTAATAACAATAATGCTATAGTTATAATATTCAATATCCATAACTTTTAAAATATTAATCATAAAAAGTAATGGACACACCCAATTTTACAAAAATCCTATTTGATTTTATATATAAGATTTTAAAGTCACCATCATCAGTTCTCTTTACTGTTTAGACAAATTGGATTCAGTCAACATTTGTCAAATAGCTCAAGTGAAATTATTTTGCCACAACGAGATCAGCGCTGGTTCCAGCTAGCTGTCAGCATTCTGGTTCAACCTTGACAGGTCGTCCTCTTCCACATCCAGAGTTAAGAAGAATTTCTTTGAGCTCACACCATGGACCGCCGTCCAGATGACAAATACGAAATGTCCTTCCTTTTTTAGGTAATCCCTTCAAGACACCATTGGCTTCAGGAAGCCCTCCGGACATCAGAAATCAGCTGTGCTTCACAGAACTCTCCACTAACACAGCCATTCAAGACAATAGCTAGCCAGAAAATGTTTACTTGTAAACTTAAAGATCTTTTAGCATAAATTCCCTTTTCTTCTTAAATCTCTTATTTTCTGATCTTCAGACAGCAATCTTAGATATTTAGATCATTCACATGAAACCTCAATCAGCAATCTTTAGCCAGGGAAGGCATTTAGCCGTTGGAATTTTAACAGCTTTTACTTTTTGTGGGTCCATCTCTATTCCCTTGTGGGATATTCTGTATCCCAGATAGTCAATTTTTTCTTGGTGGAACTCACATTTAAAGAGTTTTGTATATAGTTTGGCATTTTGGAGTTTCGTGAGAACTGCTTGGACTAATTTTATGTGCTTTTCTTTTGTTTTGGTGTAAATTAAAATGTCACTAAGATAAAGTAGGACCCCTTTGTACAAATGTTCATGGAGCACCTCGTTAATTAGTTGCATAAATATGACAGGGGCTCCTTGTAATCTGAAAGGGAGTACTTTAAACTGGTAGCATCCCAGTGGGGTGTTAAAAGCCGTTTTCCACTCATCCCCTTTCCTAATTCTGATGCAGTAGTATGCCTCTCATAAATCTAACTTTGAAAAAAAATTCCTTTAGAGAGGTGGGCCAGCATAAGGGGGAGTGGGTACATATTTTCCACACTGATAGTGTTTAGATTCCTGATATTTACGCAGAGGTGTGGGGTGCCATCTTTCTTTTCACTGAATAATACTGGGGCTGCTTAGATTGGGAGAAATTTAAGGGGTAAGCTGATAGTCACTAATGTTTAGTGTTCTTCTGCCTGAAGGTTCCACAATGTTTTGGAAGAGCCAGGTAGAAGGTTCTATATTTAACCTGTTCCTATAATTTCCATCGCCCATCCATGGATAACACTTCTGCAGGTGGGGTATTTGCTCTGAAGGTACATCTGCATTAAATGGCTGCAGAAATTAGACGAGCAGAAACGTCTTATTACATTTTATTCTGAAGTCAAAGAAGAAATAGAGAGGAAGCTATTTTTATAACAGGCCTTTAGTAATAGAGAGATACACCTACACCTACACCCACACCCCTTGTGAGCTCAGAAAACACTTGTGTTTTCTCTTGCTCATCCTAAGACAGCAGCCCCTTTGGATAAAGCAGTCCCAGAGAGTTGTCAGTACCTGGGAATCCTCTGGCAACAACATTGCACATATGGAAACAATGACTCATGTTTATTTGTATCACCTACAATATTTTTTTTATCCTTTTTGGTCTTTGTTATTTTGGCTGCTCTCAGAAACTTAAGCAGGGTCATAGCTGAGTAGTTCTGGAAATCCCATTTCTGTAAGTTAAATTGGGATTTAAAAAAGAAGGAAAGAAAGAAAGAAAACATCCTGGAAGAGGGCAGAGACAAACTATTTTTATACTGTTCTGAAAAAATAAAATCCTAGACATCAGGAATGAACTTTGATTGAATGGAAACTTTGCCTTTACCATACCATATTTATGAACTCAGCCAGAACTGTGTTTTCTTTTCTTTTTTTTCAATAATTTTTTTATTTTTATATTTTAAAAACATCTCTTTGGGTGAACAGGTTTTTACATTTCAATACAAACATGACCATGATTACATATTCAGCTTTCATGTCCAATTTCATATCATATTATTACTTATTCCATTTTTAAAAATATTCTCATATATTATTATATTCATTGCTCCCATTTTATCCAATTTCAATTCATATTGTAGCTTATTTCATTTTTCTTTAAATATTCTCATGCCTTCTTTTACAATATTATCTACATTCTTGTTTCCTTTCTATACTCATTACACATCTTTACTTATGTCTGTCACATTTGCAAGTTTATCACATATTATTATTCCATTCATTGTTCAATATGATTCATCCTAATTCTGATTACCCAAAAACTATCCCCTTTCATTGTCAACTCGAGCTTGCCATCCCTTTGCTTTATTTTATTTTTTTGCTTTCATTTTATTCCCATTTATTCATTGTAAAAGTTTACCATAATATAGTCATTAAAAAATTATCACATTCCACATTAATAATAATTCTTTAACTATTATGTATTTTATATATATATATGCTTTAAGTCAGATTCCACATGGTATTCCCTTTTCTCAATTACATTCTAAGTCATATATTTATTTCAAAAATATTGATCTATTCAGTTAATTTTGGGATGTGATAATAGTCTTTCCATTGCAATTCTCATAATTCATTTTAACTTTATTCATCACTTTATTAAATATCAATTAATATTCTTATAATAATTAGCCACCCCGAGTCCTTCGGGAGAGGGGACGGCATACAAGTCCAAATAAAATAANNNAAAATAAAATAAATAAATAAATAATAAATTCTTATTTTCATATCTATTTCAGTTAAATTTATATCTATTTTAACAATAATCCTTTACAAACTATAGTTCCAGTCTTTTCAATTTTTAAATCTGTATTTTTAAGTATCCGAATACATTTCCATGCAGAATCCCTTTTCCTATTCCTCTTCTATCCATCATCTCTCAGCCTCCTGACTATATAATTTCTTTTCATTTTTGCTTGCTTTGCTTGTTTTCTATTTCCCATCATTTTCTGGTCCTTTCTCTTAATTTCCCTTTTTTTCCCTATTGTTTCCCTCCATTTCTTACTCCAATTATTTATTTTATCCCCCTCCCTCTCTTGATCTTTCCTCTATAATCCTCTCTTCTGTTGTTTCCTTTTCCTTTGTTTAATTTTTAATTTTTGTCACATCAAACCTTAAAGTTTTAGCTTTAATTCTTTTTTTCTTGTTTTAGTGTTCGTTGTTCCATTTGTTCTTTAGAACTGGCTTCTTCTTCATTTAACTCCTCCCCCTTTGGCTCTCTTTGTTCTTCTTTGATTTACATTGCCATTTCTAATTTTTGTAGTATACTACTGTACATTTCCAAGCTTTCTTTCATCATTTCCTTCATTTTGTAGTTCCGATCTTATTTCCACACATATTTCACTCATTTTGTGCAGTGCTTTTCCTTCTTTAATATTTATATCCAATCAGATTGTCCAGTAATTAATTTCAACCAGCGTCTTTTATGATTAATTTCAACAATCAATGCCTATGAGTCTTTGTTTCCAAGTTTTCTTCAGTTAATTTCTTTTCCAACTTCTTTCCAACTTCAAACAATCCTGTGACAATATCTTCACATATCTCTTTTCTATGATGTTCTAATATTTCACTTTTGTGATGTTCTAATATTTCACTTTTCAGGGTTTTTGTTTTATTATAATAGAGTTCCTCTTATTTCATTTCACATTCCAATTTTAAATAGACTTTTCAAAAAGTCACTGAAATTTTTCCTTTACCATTAGGTGGCACTCTCAATTCTGTTTCCATGTTTCACCCTTTATTTTTCACTTTGTCCCTTTTTTAAGCTTTTATTAAGTTTGCTAATTCCAATTATTAGTTATTATTCCTATGCCTATTTTGCCAAAATCCAAATAATTATCCAGCTCAATTTCAAAATATTTTATAGTCAAATGTTTTCCTCTAAGTTTTCCACATCCAAATTAATTCTTCTCAAAGTCCAAAGTCCAATTTCATAAATTCCCAATTTTCTTCTCTCTCTCTAGTCGCTGCTTCTACAATCTTTAATAAAAATTCTTTCTTTTAATTCTGGGGTACATTTTAATGTCCGAATATTTTGCCTGGTCCACACACCATTCACAGCTTCACTGCTCTAGCACAGTCTTAGTTTCCTGGACTGCCTCCCATCTTCCCATTACATCCCATATTTTTTTCTTACTATTCTTTTTCCAAAAGGAGGAAAATATCCATTATTCCCAATGATATCAAAAGTATAATAATTATATTATTTTACTTTTAATATAATAAATGAAAAAATAGAATAAAATCATAATAAAAGATAAAATTCATCAATTTCAAGGTAAATAAAAAGTTGTTTGCCAAATTTCATTAAATATTTTAGGTTGTTTGCTTTTTAAGTCCAAGGAATTTATAGACTAGAAAATAATTTACTTATAATTTCTCTAGCAATTAACTGCATTGGTTTTGCTGCAGGGGAGGTTGCCAGTAGCTACTTATTTTTTCCTTCCAAATTCTTTCCATCTTTTTACTCATTTAGCAATAGCAATATTACTTAGACTTATATACCACTTCACAGTACTTTACAGCCCACTAAGTGGTCATTTTACCAACTGCGGAAGGATGGAAGGCTGAGTCAACCTTTAGCCAGTGAGAATCAAACTACCAAACTGCTGGCAGCCAGCAGTCTGTAGAAGTAGCCTGCAGTACTGCATTCTAACCACTGTGCCACCATGTCTCCATCCTTTGTCTGGCAAAGGATGAGACAGATACTTTCACTGGACAAAAGGTACCCAATTTACTTCTCTTAGATTTCAAGTATTATATATTAAGAAACAAAATATATGCTGAAGACTAATCCATGAAATTTCTATCCTTTTGTGTATTAAAGTGTAAATAGCTAAAAATATGGCATTTTAATCTGCAGGAGATTTACCACTGCAAAAACTACCACCTCCAAATACTACAAGCTTTTTTCTCTGGCTCACACCCTCTACACTGAATAACAGATGAAAGTTGACTTAATTTCCCCTTTGAAAAAATTATTCTCTTTCACACATTTCAACCCAATTAGAGACAAGGCAGATTAGTGTGAAAAAGGCAGTTAATTTTAGAAAATGTATGCATAAAAATCAAATGTGTTTAATTATTTCAATATTTTTAGTATGTGACAGATTTATTTTAAATATGTAATGAAATCATTCTTTACAAAATGAAATGAGAACAGCAGATTAAACTGTGTAGATCTCTCTCCATGGTTTTATTTGTATTTCCATTCAAATTATAGTTTGTTAACAAACAACCAAAACTACTGATTCTGAACTATTCATATTTTTTACGAGACAATGAATGTTCTAATGTATACGTGATGTTAAATATCAAACTATGTTTTTCTATATTCAAACTTAATATTTATAATCTATTAGAAAACTTTCCTAAATATTTAAATGCCTTGTTATGTTTTTAGTGTACATCATTTTGCCAGTATGTGTTGTTTTCACCTGAGAAATGAAACAACTTTCAGATACCTGAACAGCAGTACCTAAAACCAAAAATAAAATGAACATTGGTCTTATCTGAATGTTCTTTCTCTTTCAGTGGTGAGAGTCCAGTGAGTGAGAGGGGGATGACTCCTGTCCTTGCTGATTGGACTGAGTCTGCCTAATTGATTAAGCTCTGCCCTGTGCCATTGGCGAAGCCCCAGCTTTTGGCGAAGCCCTTGACAGACTGGACGTGTCTCTGTAGATTCAACGAGAAAAAAACCCATATCATCGCTCCCCCCCAACCCACGCCCATGACCAGACATATAAAGGGTGGGCCTGGACTCTCTCACCACTGAAAAAGAAAGAACATTCAGGTAAGACCAACGTTCATTCTCCTTTCCCTGGCTACGAGAGTCCAGTTAGTGGGACATACCAAAGCTGAACTGTCCATGGGAGGGCTCAAGTCTGGTCCTGCTCATGCCGTTGCCTATGAACGCTCTGTAGAACCCTTCTGCCAAATGCTGCATCAGCCAACGCGAAGGCATCCTATTGATGTCTGATAAATGGAGAGGGCGACGACCATGTCGCAGACCTGCAGATTTCTTCCATAGGTGCCTGTGTGGCCCAGGCTGCCGTCATAGCTGTGCTTCACATAGAATGAGCAGTCAACCCCCGAGGCACCGGAAGAGACCTACTTTCATAGGCTCTGGAGATGCAGGAATGAATCCATCAACCCACTGTCAATGGAGTGACTTTCGAACCCAAGGTGGCTGGTTGAAATGACACAAAAAGTGCCTCTGTCCTGAGAAGAGCTGCTGTTCTACGACTATAGATCTTTAATGCTCTGTGAACATCCAGAGTATGCCGCGCCTGTTCCAAGGCATGAGTAGGATTAGGGCAGAAATTTGGCAAGGTAAGTTCCTGAGCCCTAGGGAGCCAGGAGTTGATCTTGAGCAGGAATGTGAGATCCAATCTAAGAACAACCCTATCCGGGTGGAAGATACAGAAATCTTCCCTAACAGACAGAGCTGCCATTTCAGAAATTATCCTAGCTGAAGTGATCGCCACTAGGAATGCCACCTTAATGGACAACATATGTAGGCTAATGGATCTAAGAGGCTCAAAGGGAGCCCGAGTCAAAGCTTGAAGTACCTTAGGAGATCCCAAGCTAGGAACCTATGGACCACTGGAGGTCTGATATTGGATGCTCCTTTTAGGAACCTACAAATAGTCTGATTGAGGGACAAGTACCCCTTCCTGTGAATGTGAAGCACAGAAGAGAGGGTCACCACCTGTCTATGAAGGGTATTGTCTGAGAGCCCTCTGTCTAGTCCATCCTGCAAGAAATCTAAGATATTGGTTATTGAGATAGCCGTAGGCTGAAGGCCAGCTTTGTCACACCACTGACAAAAGGTCTTCCAAGTAGCATCATACATGCGATTAGTAGAGGGTTTCCTGGCTGCTTGGATCTTATGAATTACCCTCTCTGAAATGTTGTGCTCTCTCAGAGAGCCCTGCTCAATCGCTATGTGGTCAGTTGTAACCACTGAGGCCCTGGATGAACTAGGGCCCCCTGATGCAATATCTTGTCTGGAGGGATCCTCCATGGTTTGGTGATGAAGAGGTCCACAAACCAGGGACGTTGGGGCCAATCAAGAGTGAGAAGTATGACCTCCGCCCTCTCCTCCAGGATCTTTCTGATGACCACTGGCAGAAGCAGAAGAGGAGGAAAGGCATACAGAAGGCCCTGAGGCCACCTGCTCTTGAGAGTGTTGTTCCCCTCTGCCCCCAGGGTCACGAACCTGGTGAAGAACCTGGGTAACCTGACATTGCTTGGAGAAGCAAACATGTCCACTACTGGTTGGCCAAACCTCTGGGTCAGCTCCTGAAATAAAAGAGGATGGAGACTCCATTCTGAATGGTATATCCTGGCCCTGCTGAGCCAGTCTGCTTGCACATTGTCAATACCCGATATATATTCTGCCTGAATGGACAAGAGATTTCTCTCTGCCCAGTGACCCAAGCATTCCGCTTCTAACATTAAGGACCTGGACCTGGTTCCACCCTGCCTGTTTATGTGGGCCTTGGTGGCTATATTATCAGTCATAAGGACATGAGACCCCTGTATCAAAGAACTAAACCATTTGAGAGCTAAGCGGACTGCTCTCAACTCCAACCAATTGATACTTCTCTTTTGTTCTAGTGTTGACCATTGGCCTTGTGCCATCTGTGACTGAAGATGAGCCCCCCCACATCTGAAGAAACTGGCATCAGTAGTGATGACGAGCTGTGGGGGCTCTTTAAATAGGTGGCCCTTGCCAATTTCTTGGGATTGCCACTACATAAAGGACTGTTTCACTGACTTGGGGACCCTGACCTTACATGAGGAGTGACTCCTTCCCGCCTTTTGATAAGGCAAGAGGAACCACTGCAGTGTCCTTGAGTGCAGACATGCCCAAGGCATGATGGAGATGCAAGACACCATCTTCCCCAGAAGCTGAGATAGAAGGGCCAAAGGTACCGTATCTGCCCTCTGAATTTTGCCTGCCAGTGCCTGTAAACTGTCACGGCGATCCTGGGAGAGAAAAACCTTACAAGAGACCTTGTCAATATTGGCCCCCAAATGTAATGAACACGTAGTGGGGATGAAGTGACTCTTTTTGGTATTGATTGAGAAGCCATGGGCCTGTAAAAGGGAAACTGTCAGCTGGAGGTGTCTCAGGGTACTGGTCTCCGAGGATGATTGAATTAAAATATCATCCAGGTAGCATTGCACCCTTACTGGAACAGCCCACAAGTGTGCTGCTAGTGCTGTCAGCACTTTAGTAAAGAACCTAGGGGCCGAAGATAGCCCAAAGGGCATGGTCCTGTATTGATAATGTTTCCCAGAATAATAAAAATGCAGGGAACATCTCTGTGACTGGCATATCCTGATGTAAAGATATGCTTTGGTGAGATCAATTGAAGTGAGAAAGTCGCCCTCTCGAATGCTCTCCAAAATTGTTTGAAGTGATTGCACCTTGAACCACTTGTAGAACAAATATTTATTAAGCCTTTTAAGATCCAGAATAGCACACCACCCCACCACCACCCAAGGCTTTGGGAATAACAAAAGCTGTGAGTAAAATCCCATTTCTTGTTGACTCAGAGAAATTAGTCGAATGGCTGTAATATCCAGAAAATGCTGTATAGCCTTCTCCATAAGTTCCCTCGGTGATACCTCCCTGGATACAGGACAAGGCACAAAGAACCTAGGTGGTTGTGATCTAAATTCTAGGAAAAGGCCAGATCTAACTGTACCAAGTACCCAAGCGTCAGATGTCGTAGCTTCCCACCAATCAGCAAAACAGGATAATCTGCCCCCAATGGGAGAACTATCACTACAATTAACAAGAATGTTGGAAAAAGCTACTTCCTCCCCCACAAAAGGGCTGCTTGCCTGAGTACAGGATTCTGTCCTTGGCAGCTCATTCGTATAATTTTTATATATATA
>AZIM01003198.1:2134-14467 GCA_000516915.1 Ophiophagus hannah | reverse complement strand
TCAATTCTCTACTGCATCCTTCAGGTAAGATACCCAATAAAAATATCTCTGGTTTCAAGTCCATATGCTGTTTTGTCATTTTTTTCCAGCCATGTATGAATTTTAGTCCAGTATCTTTTGGCTTCCACACATGTCCACATGTGATAATACTATCCAGGTATCTGATGGCATTTCCAACATTTCTCCGATCTGTCCTTGAACATCCTTGCTATTTGTGCTGGGGGTAAATGCCACCTGTAAAACGTCTTATACAAATTCTCTTTATATGCTGTTGACATTGTTAATTTATAGTTTTGAATCCATAATTTCTGTCATTTTTCTAAATCTATCCCATATCCAAATTTTTCCCCCAAACAATCATTGTTTCTTTGACTTGTTCTTCTAACTTCACTCCAAGTAAGTAACCATATAACCTTTTAATCATCCTCTCATCAGTACCTGTTAAAATTTAATCTAATTCAATAAGTTTATTATGAAACCCTTCTGTTCTACTATCTTTATCATATCTAGAATGTATTTGAACATATGAGTACCAATTCATCTTTATTTCTTGCTCCTCTAGTTCTTCCTTTATTCTGAGTTCACCCTGTTCATTTAATAATTCACCATATCTAACTGTATGTTCCATTATCCAAAAACAATTGGATAAGCAAATGCCTGTATAGTTGATAACCAGACTGGTATTTTCATATAATGTTGTTTTCTTATTTTCTCCCATATCGTCAATAATGCATCTCGAATATAATGTCTTCTAAAATACCCATGTTTTACTTTCCTTATACCATAGAAATGCATGCCATCCCAATAACAAATCATGACCTTCCAATGTTAACAATCTAGTATTCCTCAAAACAAGCCATTCTTTCACCCACATCAATGTTACTGCCTAGTAATATAATTCCCAATTGGGTAATCCAAAACCTCCTCTTATTCTAGCTTCCTGTAACAATTTAAGTTTTATCCTTGCCTTCTTCTCCTGCCATATATATTTCAATATTATTTTATTTAAATCATCAAAATATTCTTTCCCTAATTTAATTGGAATTGTCTGAAACAAATATAATATCCTTGGTAATATATTCATTTTAATTGTCGATATTCTCCCTATCAGAGATAATTGTAAATTTTCCCATTTTTTCAGGTCTGTCGCAATCTGTTGTTTTAATTTATAATTGTCTTCCTTCAGTGTTCCACATCTTGCTGTTAATTGTATTCCTAAGTATTTAACTTTGTTTGTGATCTGGATGTTCAAACTCTCCATCAGTTCTTTCTTTTGTTTTTCCATCATGTTTTTAACTAATATCTTAGTTTTATCTTTATTTATTTTCAATCCTGCCACCTGACCATGTCTTCAATCTTTTCTATTAACTTAGGTGCTGTTTTCAGGGTTAGGGTTAGAGAACTATCACTACAATTAACGAGAATGTTGAAAAAAGCTACTTCCTCCCCCACGAAAGGGCTGCTTGCCTGAGTACTGGATTCTGTCCTTGGCAGTTCATTCTTGTGGCCACTCCTGGAGAGTGAAAGCTTGCCTCTGCAACCCTTGTGCCCCCAGGCTGGCTTCTGGTCTGAAAGATGATCTACGGGAGTATGAAGCTGCCCTGTAAACAGAATGCCTAGACAGAGAAGGGAGGAACTTCCTCTTGTCCCTTGTCTCAACTAGGTGAGGATCCAAAGATTCCCCAAACAACTTCTCTCCGTGGATTGAGGCAGACACCACCTTCCACTTGCGCCTGCCATCTGCCTGCCAATTCTTTAGCCAGACCATCCTGTGGGCCACCACTGATGTTGCTATGGCCTTTGTGGCAAATCTGGCACTATTCAAAGTGGCATCCACCGTGATCTCTGCTGCTGCCACCAGTTTGTTGATCTCCTGATGGACCCTGACATCAATAATGGGGATATATCCTACAGTTGCCTGAGCCAATGCAAGGAGGCTCTACTAAATAAGGATGCTGCAGATGAAGCTTTGACTGCCCACGCAGCTGCCTGATGTGTTCTTTGAAGGGATTGCTCTATCCATTTATCTTCTGCTTTTAAGGCTTCCTCTGGATCTGCTGGATTTGAGGAGAAGGACACCAAAGCCGCCACCGGGCTGTCTACTGTTGGCATCTGCAGAGATCTGGTAAGCTCAGGACCCATATGAAAATAACAATGCTCATTAGCAGATAACATGGGCACTGTCCCAGGGGATTCTAATTGTTGGTTGACTACATTCAAAAATAGTCTTGGAGCCGAAACCACCTCTGTGCGCAGGATTGGCTCAAAGAAGAACTGATCCAGAGGGGCTGGGATATCTCCCACTGTCTCCCCTACATCTGCCTCTGGCCCCAACTGAGCTGTGTTCTTAGCCTTGAATAACAAAGAATGAAACAAAGTCAGCTTGAACAGGCCAGTAAAGGCTGGTCGATCTGGAATCACTCCTTCATCTTCAAAGAAATCTGACTCTCTCTTGTCTTCCTCTGCAGCCATAGAAGAGTGACTGTGCACCGATGGATCTGGCTAAACCCGATCCAGCAAGGCTTGCCTACCTCTAAGGTAAAGGGATGGGTCAGGATCTGACCTAATAGAATGGCCAGTAGCCACAGATTCAGGCCTTCTTAACAATTGTAGGGTTTCCACTATACTTCTCCTTATAGCCTTAGATATGATTGCCTCCATATGAGCAGGCACTTCTGGCTCAGAAACTTCAGGATCACACAGGCTTGCAGCAGTGTAGTAAATGTGGCCTCCACCCCTGGTCTGGGCCTTCTAGGGGGTTGCTCCCATGATTCACCTTGAAAGACTATCTGAGGCGCCCTTTCATAATCCCTGCCTACTGCCGTTAACTGTAGATCTGCAGATTCCAATGTCTCATTAGCGGACTAGGCCTGCAAGTGAGGCCTACATACAGGGGCAGGCCCAGGCTCTGCTTGCAATACAGGGGTCTGGATAGCAGAAACTGACTCATCTGGAGGAGGAGATCTGAGGCTCCTCCCACCAGCAGCACGCTGGCTCTTTTCCACCTGCTTCTCCAGGGGTCTTTGTCTCCTCATGGCATCCTGTTCTTCTGCTTTAGAAGCTTTTTGGGAGCGGGGGCCTTCCTTGTCTGCCTGCCCCTGGACTTGCCATTAGAAGAGGAGGGATTGTGGCCTCCTTCCTTCTGTGTATCCGCCACCTTGACCTGAAGGATAGGGATAGTTGTGCCACAAGAGGGAGAGACTGGTAGCTGGGGGGTGGGGGTGAGGGTTAATGGCTGCAATTAAGCCCCCTTTTCTTTAATCCCAAGGCCCCCTTTTTTATCAAGGACCCTCTTACCTCTGCCCAGCTGAAGCAGGCCCCCTTGGGCCTAAACGCTAGGCTGCAACCACGCCCTGCCAGTTTTTCCCTACCTTCAGACTGTGGGCTGGCTCATGACTACTTCAACACCTGGAGCAGCCTCCAATCCAGCTCAATAAAGACCCTGCCTGCTGCAGGGTGTCCTGGGCATGCCACGCAATTTCCTGCCTCAGCACTGTGTCTCCTTCACCAGCACTGGCATCTGTGGCCAATCTCGCACCCAACAGCTGATTTTCAGGCCAATCTGCCTACCGATATCACAGACCGCTGCCACACTAGGGCCGACACTCTTAGCGCACCATGCTTGGCTAGAGGTGCTGGAAACCCCTTTAGCCAAGCTGCTGGGCCGTTCCTAAGGAACGATTGCTCCTGATCATCGATGCGAACGATTCTCTCTTTGCTCTCTGTGCAAACTTAGAAACAGAGAGTCAAAGCCAAAGTGAAAATAACTGTGTTTTTAAAGAGTTTTTTTTTTACTACATCGATCTGCCAAGTTCATAGCAGAGGCAAGATTTGATCCAAGAATATTCTTGTACACAAGATCACTTCAGGAGACCATGAATTTGTTACATTGAAAGTGCTACTTTGCATTTTCTAAATATACCATAAAGAAGAGCTATATTGACCAGTCCTCTGTTTGCTACAAATGATATAGACAGGCTACTGTGTTTTAAGTACTTCCTTGTACTTTCTTAGAATTTCTATACAGTTTTTCTAAATTTTATTATGATTACAACCAAATGATTATATGTGAAAGTGATTCAACCATGCCTTAAATGCTATAAGGAAATGGCACATGCTATTTAGGAAGTGGGGACAGAATGGAGAAGGAATAAAAAGTAAAAAAAATAATAAGAGCACAGAAAGCCGGGAAAATAAATACATGATAGTCTGGGTTGATTTTGCCAATTAAACTGAAATAACCTCAAGACAATATACTGTGCCATTGATGCATCAAAAAAGGATGGTACAAAAATTAAGGGAGGGAAGCTAAAGAGAAAGGAAATATGGATATATTTGGTTAGGGAAACAACTAATAATACTTTATAAAAGGTACAGTATATATGCAGCCAATGATAAACGAAAAACAGAAGCTATATAGTTGCCTAACCTTTTTTGATCATAGATGTTTCCTGTTTCTTTCCTCAAAGAATAGGAAATGTAGGAGTTCATCGTATTACTGGAATATTTTCTTGTTTTGCACATCACCTCCAAAACCCTCCCCATTCTTATTATTTCAAACAGCTGTTAGCCAGCTCTTCTCAAAAATCCCAACAGTTAATTAGCAACAAGACACAGTAAACATGTACAGCATGCCAGATTTAATTATACTGTAATTTTCTTAAGTTAGAAACTGCACACTATTCAAATTTGTGACATTTTTTCCTTTCTTAGAAAAAGAAATTTTAGCCTTCCAGTTAAAATTGCCATAAGTTTCCTTGACAACTATAAGACTGTTGAATTGTTTGAACAACCCATTTCACCTTCACAGAATGCAAGTCATGTAAAAAGCTAATAGTTGTAATTTTTGAGGGGAAAAAATTTCTCTACGCTATTTGGCAGTATGATAATTGGAAGCAGGTAATGCCTAAGCTTGTTTTTACCTCATGCCTACAACTTTCTATGGTAGAAAGACAGAGGTGGGATTCAGCCAGTTTGGACTGGTTCACGCAAACCGGTAGTTAAATTTTTGCCCAGTTTGGAGAATCGGCTAATCACACTACTGGCTGGCCCCATCCTGCCCCTCCCAGTCACTGCTTATCTCGACTCGCCTGCCTTGGCCATGGTATAGCAGCTGCTGTTTTCTGGCTCCCTCCCTCGCTTGCCTCGACCACATGGCCCCCACAGCCCAGCCCACTTGCCTGCCTTCGCCCCAGCCTCCCACATGGCCCAGCTCCCTGCTGAGCCTTTCTTTGCCATTCTCTGCTGCCTCTGATGTGGCCTAGCTACCTGCCTGTCTGGTGAGCCTTCTTTCGCCTCTGTGCCAGTGCAAACAGCCTGTTACAGGACCTCCCTAGGACTCCCCTGGCCTCTTACAAACTGAAATGGAGAGTCCCTGAGCCTGATCCAGCCATCCTGGGCCTGCCTAGGGCTCCCCTGGCCTCTTACAGGCCAAAATGGAGGGTCCCAGAGTCCAATCCAGCCATCCCAGCCCCCCTTTTGGCCTTCCTAGAGCTCCCCCAGCCTGTTAAATCTTAAATGAAGGGTCCCTGAGCTCAATCTAGCCATCCCATGCCCCCTTCAGGCCTTCCTAGGAATTCCCTGGACTCTTACAGACTGAAATGGAGGGTTCCTGGGCCCAATCTGCTCTCCCCACCCCATTTCCCATAGCTTTACTGTACTTACTTTTCAAAGAGCTGCAGAAGAGGCTGCGTACATGGCAGAGAAGCCAAAGTGTTTTATTCAGAAGCCGGTGAAGCTATAAGAATGTGAGATGTAAGGAAAACAGCTTTCCCCATCTGAATAAAAGTCTTTGGCTTCTCTGCCATGAGGGCCTGCAGGCTTAGTTTTTACCTAGTCTGGTCAGGCTTAGTTTGGGCCCAGTCGGCTTGCTGCTGACTGGCTAGTTCGAATGAGCAACTTCAGGGATTGAGGGGTGGCAGCCAATCAACAAGGGCCTTGCAGTTCAGCCCGATGAGACAAAGGAAGCAACCTCCCCTTTCACTGGCTGCTGCTGCCTCAATTGCTGAAGCAGGAGGTTGCTGTGGCCCAGTCCAGGCCTAGGCCTGCTGGTCACATGGCCCCAGCTGAAGTCTTTTACTCAGAAGCTGGCAAAAATGTTTTCCTTAGATTTCATATTCTTACAGTTTCACCATCATCTGAATAAAACACTTTGGCTTCTCGGCCAGTGGGTCGACATCTTCTGGACTTCTGTAAATCTTTTAAAAAGTACGATCTTCAAAAAGTAATAAAGTAAATGGCATGATTAACATTTCCATTATTTTCAGTGGGAAGTAAAGGTAATTAAATTAGCATGAATGTAACCTATTAAGGTTGTGTTTAAAATATTTTATATGTTTAAAATGTCCCTGATTTGCAACTAAATCATTTATGTCTATCCTTTGATTTTTGCACCAAATTGTACATTTTTGTTTTGATAAAAGCAAAGTGAATATTCAATGAGAATCAATCTGTTTCTCCATAGTAGTTCCTCTCTCACCATCCTCTAAAGCTCTACTCCTAAACTGATTTTTCTTAATAATTTGTCTATTTAGAACAACATAAAGGAAGCAGAAAAAAGGCAATAGAATTCCTAAGGGAGCAAAATCCCTACATCTATATAATGATGGTCTCTAAATTGGTCTTATTGCCACAGTAAAAAGCAGTAAAAAAAAAACAATGACTTTAAAATACAGCTATTACTGTTTCCAGAATATATACCAGTACTTGCTAAAATTTTAGTAGGTACCTATGTTAACAGATAGCTGCTTCTATTAGCACAAGAACAGCTTCCAATATAGGGGGGAATAATCATAAATCCAGCAAGTTTTTATATTTGCTTGAGAGTCTATGTGAAACCTGTTGCTAATGTTAGAATGAGACTTCACTGAACAACTAATAGAGTTTTGTCTTCTTGTAGTTCTTGAAATCCATGCCACAGAATTCAATGTTCCAAAGGCATTCATATCATTTTAGCCATTTTTTACATCAGATTGCCAGATTTAAAAATTCTGAGTGTTTAAACATTTCATGGAAAAGTTTTTTTATAATGCTGCTATCAAGCATTGTACATTAGGCTTGTCAAATTTCTTGTTTCTGATCAGATTGTGTTTCTCAATGCTTCAAGTGCATAATGGTTTATTTAGTTATATTAACAGAATAGATATCAGTAAAATTATATCTTTACAGCAAAAAAAAGTAAGTAATCCATGGGAAATGGGGTGGGGAGGAGTAAGTGGAATCTGGGATGCTAGCTAAGCAGGCCCAGTCTGTAGAGACCTAGCGGGGCAGGATGGGGGAAAGCAATTATGTGGACCCTAGGGGAGCATGAGGTATCTCAGTGGAGTGGGGAGGCCTTGAACGGTCTGCTTCACCACTAGGCCCCACAGGCTGTTCCCCATGTGCATTTAAAGATCTGAACATTTGATTAACAAATGCTTAGGGAAAAGCAGGGAGTGATCACGTTCATTTAACATGATTCAATCAAAGAAACCCCCAGGTTACAAATGTAATTGGCAGGCTCTATTATATTTGTAACTGGAGGATTACCTGTATAATGAGAGTGAATGAGGGTCTCAGGGAAGTCCTGCCTTAGCACAAGTCCCGTCATGCCCACCCTGGCCACGCCCTCCCAGTCACATGACCACCCAGCCACACCTACCCAGCCAGTCATTAGGGCAGAGAACTTGTTATTAAATTATTTGAATCCCACCATTGGTAGAAGACTATAGAAAGTATACACTAGTTTAAGATAATTTATAAGATTCTGCTGCCAAATATTCACATTATCAAAATATATGTTTCAGAATTAAATATATTTTGTCTTCCATGAAAATCACAAATGAACCACTAACCTGATTAATACTCTTATATTCCTCAAGTACTTTCTAATTAGTGACCAATCAAATTAACTTCCCAATTCCCAGAATTTGCTATGGCCATTGCTGAAAGGAGTTGAAAGGTGCAAAAATCTGATATAAAAGACCAGATGCTATAGCATTGTCTTTGCTGAGCATAAAGTACCATGAAACAATGATTAAAACATTGTTTGTTTTAATCATTGATTGAACAATGATTGTAAGTAAGACCCAGAGTTCACTCTATTAAACTGAGTAAGTCCAAAGCCGATCCAAGCATTTTCTCCACCACCCCTGAACCTCACATTTCAGAGACAGATTGTTCAGGAGAATATGTTATATGGATATGTTTTTCTAAGCTGCTCCCTGGAAGAGAAAAAGCAAAAAAGCTGACTTTCTTCCATCATCTTTCCTACTACTCAAATCCTATGATTCAGAAGGTCTTCGGTTATTTTTTTTACTTTGGGTGGTGGTGGTGGTGGTGGTGGTGGTGGAGGANGGGGGGGGGGGAGGAGGAGGAGGAGGAGGAGGAATGAAAAAATCCTTTTGTACAAATATTTTTTTCTAAAACCTGCTCAGTAGAAAAATTAAGAACTAATCATTTAAAAGTAATGAATTCATTTAGAACAAGTGGACTATTTCAGCTTTCATATTTTTTTTCATAAAGAGCTAACATATGGAACAGACACAAATGAAATTTGTTTGCTATTATCAATCAATGTAGGGGCAATAGGATTATATGAAAATACTGTACTGTCAGAAGAATGCATATATTGTCTCAAATCGTGGATCAATTAAACCTTTTATAAAATATTTAATGAAGAAATATATATATTTACGCAGGACAATGCCATTATCTTTGTGAAATCAAAGAATCAAATCTGCACATCTAAAATCAATGCTTAATCCCATGAATCATAAGGGCAAAGATTTTTTTTCCTATTGAATATATATCAGGTATTTTTTCAAGAATTTTTGCTGAGTTCAACAAAAACAAAAATTAGACTGCAATATAAACATTTAACACATTCAACCTGATATTAGCCATACAGGCATCTGTTAAACATAAGAATTTAGCATGAAGTTATTATATACAAATCATATCTTAATTTAATCAGGCACTTTCTCTTTAAAAATAAAGAAATTATTCTCCATCAACCTTATCTTTATCTTCCACAACATCTGCCAAGATGTCATCTGGATCCAGGATTCCGCCATCTGTGTATTCCAGATGGTGAACATTCACCCAATGTGAAGGATTCTGCAAATGAAACATAAGTATGTTTTCTCATTAATCACTATTTGAGTACACTTCTCTCTATAGTATGAAGGTTTTCACACTGTATACCATTATATTTAAGAATATCAAATTCTAAAAGATATAAATGCTGAATACTTGCTGAAAAACAAAGCACAAGTAAAATGAAAATTTAGTATCAGAAAAACAAATCCAGCCAATATGAAATCATTGCAGGATTTGTTGTGCAGGAGCCAGTAAAAGAACAAAGCAAGGCTTTTATAAAAAAAACAACAGGAAAAAAACCCTGCGTAAGACACCTTGCAAACTATGAATTTGTCTGTCTTATACTAATTTAGAAGAATGTTAGTGAACATAATCATTAATTTAAATATTATTTAAAGTGTCATTCTTTAACCATTTCTAATAAACGTAATCACCGAACTGGTAGTAATACCGGTTGAATCCCACCCCTGGTATGTATGTATGTATGTATGTATGTNNNTATGTATGTATGTATGTATATGTATATATAAAAATTTATAAACATTCAATATCTAAATATTCTGAACTAATTTATATAAATATATAAGCATATAAACATTCAACCAAGATATACAAGTTCATCTACTTGCCCTAATTTTTCCACCATTCTTTCTTTATTTGCCCTATCAAATACAACTATTTCCGATACGTTAATTTTCAGATTCATAGTATTCTTGGCATAATACAATTTATTACTGAATTATTTGTGTATTCATCTATCATCATCTATATATTAAAATACAAACATATTGTTGTCTCCAAACAATACACTTCTAACATTACCAGAAGCATTTCTTATACATTGGAGAATGAATGCATAAAATAACCAAAGAAGTATCTTGTTTTATTCTGTGCTTAGTGTTACCCCATTTGCTAAGCATTCTATTTACATTCATTCATGCTCTATCAGCACATGCCACACTTATCACATTCAACAATTCCCTTCCTCCTAAACAACAAATAATACAGTAAACTATCTTTCTCTCATTCATATATTTCTTAGTAACCTTCTGAAGAATAAAGTGTCAATTGCACATCCTGCTGACCAGCATAAAGCTAATTTGCACTTCATAAATTTGGCTCAGTCACCTCTTCTACCTTCCTAATTGGAATTCTGTCAAACATATTTCTAGGCACATTTTACAAACTAATTTTTGCATTCACTCTTTACTACATTTCCCCGTACACAGGGTAACAACAATAGCATTCTTTCAATTTTCAGAGACAGATGTTATCTTCATAATAATTTTCCGAACTTCCTCTCATTCCCACCCATCCCTTCACATCACCTAAAAAACATTTTCCCTGGATCACACTCATGCCAAATATTATATTATACACAAATAAATTTGTCTCTGTTTCTTCCATCACCATCATTTACTGAAGCATAACGTGCAATTATCACTAGTACATAGACTGCTCCTTTACATGTACTCACAACAGAAATGACACTAATTCATTTCTGATAAACATTTTAGCCTCTTAATTAATATTCATCAATTCTATTCCATATGCTCAAACCACTTTCATTTAAATATGCTAGTCTTCTTCACCCCTAGTCTCACACTCAGTATATTTTTTTCCATTCAACACTTGTCTTTTACCAAGTATTTAGTAATTAGTAAATATTTAAAGCCCTGATGGCACAGTGGTTAGACTGCAGTATTGCAGGCTAATTCTGTCAACTGCTACCAGTTTGATCCTGACCGGCTCAAGGTTGACTCAGCCTTCCATTCTTCCGAAGTCAGTAAAATTAGCAGCCAGACTGTTTGGGGGCAATATGATGACTACTAAACTACTGAGAGAGTACTGTAAAGCACTATGGAGCTATATGTAAGTCTAAGTGCTATTGCTATGTTCCACGTTGTAATCTTTCATATGCCAAGGACTTCAACCAAATGATGACAGATGTTTGTCTGAAATGGCATAGGGTTTCCTGCCTGAGGAGGGGAGGAAACCCTATACCATTTCAGATAAACATCATCCATCTATTGGACTAGAAGACCTCCAAGGTCCCTTCCAACTCTGTTATTCTGTTCAAGAAAAATTTAAATAGAAATATGAGGAAATATCTCTTCATCAGCATATAATGGCATCTAACAATAAGAACTGAGTGACAACAAGCAATATTGAAGAGAGAAAGAAGTCTCATAAAAATTGTGGATAGCATGCAATCATAATAATTATAAAATTATAACCAGGACAGGTATGACTCTATGGTGTACTTTCAATAGTCAATAATCAAACTTTATTAAGCTTAGAACAATGTTTATTTTACTTAAGTATTAAAAGACTAATCTATTGACACTGCAAAATGTGAATGTTCAATATTTTGCAAATGAAAGTTGGGAAATCAGGGGAGGGGCTGGAAGGAGGCAAGCTCTGTGAAGATTAGTAGAGTCATGGCTATAAGATCAATACTGAGCAGGCTGATGGGAAGGCAGGTTTGTTTTTATTAAGGCAGGCTGTTAATTTTATATTAAATTACATTTTCATTATTTTTTGTTAGAAGGCAAACCATCTCAGTTTATTTTAGTAACATTTTGTACTTCATTTTGGATTTTAGTTATAAAATTGTTTTTTCATAAAATAAAAAAGGAGTGGATTCCATCAGAGATGGAGAGTCATGAGGATGATGTAAAAAAAACAACCTTGCCCTAGATAAATGATGAAGAAAGGATGAAAGATATACTTCAATTCAATGAAGGCCAGAGAACAAACATAAAATTTCAAAACAACCATGAATGTTCTGTGACATTACTACTCAAATTGTAATATATATTGCTGGCTCATTTATTTATTTTATTTTTATCCCACCACAAACAAATTTCTCTTGACAGCATTACATTTTTGCAATTCTAAACTCTAATGTCATTTAGTCTCACTCAGTGGCATCTCCAGAGCAAGCAAAAAAGGCAAGATCCTAATTATGACAGCATGATTAAAATCCTGACCCTTTGTGTGTATGCCTGGCATTGATCCACATACCCAATAGGTGGGGCTTTTATCTTAATACCACTACCACCCCACAGCCACTGGACATACTACTGTTCCATATAAAAGTTGTCTTTATGTTGAACATATAAGGATGATTAGAATGATGGAGCCATGGTGGCAAGGTGGTTAAAATCCAGTATTGCAGACTAATTTTGCTGATTGCCAACTGCCAATAGTTCAGTAGTTCAAGGCTGACTCAGCCTTCCATTCTTCCAAGGT
>AZIM01003197.1:30726-41686 GCA_000516915.1 Ophiophagus hannah | reverse complement strand
GCAAGATGCTTGGAAATGGAAGTGGTTTATCTTCCAACTAAACATAGCCATTTCCATCCTCTGATTCAGCTGCCTGCTTGCTTCCTGACAACCTGGTAATGCGTGTTGCCCCACTGTGGGAACTACATTGTTACCAGTATGTTCTGATTACTGTTTGCTATTTATAAAGGGCTGTATAGTTTTATAATTGGCCCCATCAATTCTTCTCATCCTCAAAAGTTACTCACTCTCTGCTCTTGAAAATAATAATACCTTAATCATTTGAACTGAAATAAAGATGTATCACAAAAGTCAATCTTCTTAGAGGAATGGAATATGGCCGCATTGAGACTATTTAATTTTTAAAGTCCAGGTTTTGCAATTGTAGACATGCAAGCCGTGGGCCTGCGCCCCGGAGATGCAGCCAACAGCGCAGTGACATTCAGTGATCCAAAAAGTGGACCCTGCATCTGCAGGAATACGCTAGGAAGAAGAAAAAGAAGAGGTCTTGCAATTGTATAGAATCACAAGTTTTGCTAAGGAAAACTCAGCATTCTTTTTGCAAAAGATGCTGCCTCAAAACTTTTTATGAGTTCCTGAATGTGTCAGCAGTTATAAACAGAGATGGCCCAGTAGTGTTTGCCTANCTAAGAAAGACACAGAGAAGATACATCGTTTTTGAGTTCAGCAGCAGGCTAAAAATAGAAAGAATAGATATGGGTAGCAGTGCAAGTAATTTCTCCATGTCATAGAATTTTGCATTACCTCTAAATAAGTCAGGATTGCCCTGGTATATAATAAGAATCACTTATTTTCATCTGCCTTGAACATTATGTAAAATATTCAGCAAAAGTCCTGGGCCCCACTTGTTATCTTCCTTGTCACCTGACATCATTTTTCTGATGGTATTTGAAACAGGGAAGCAAAGCAGAGATGAATTAGGGCAGAATTGAGAAATTCAGAGCTCCGATGGCAAAGCAGGCAGCACTGCTTACATCCTCTCATGTGGAATCTATATTAGTGCTCGGTCAGTCATGCAAGAGAAGTCAGCTATTTATGCTTTAGATGGCAAATTCTCTAGTTATCTAATAGCAAATTTCCCTGGCAGCTTTTTATAATGAGAAAGTAGGCTTGCTATTGTTAGAGGAAGCACTTTGTGTTCCTGGAGAACAGGATCCGACCTGAGTAAGGATTACAGAAGCCAAGTTTTGTAATCTAAACAGAAAGACTTATTTACAGGAAGTCCATGAGGTAGTCAGAAAAGCCTAACGCTTAGTTAGTTCTGTCTCACCAGGAGTCTAGTCAAGAGGAGAGCTCCCATGGGTGCATGCCTAGAAAACAAAGGTAGGCAGGAAGGAACCCTGAGATTAACAATCAAAGAAACAAAGAGCAGAAAGGATTAGAGTTACAGATGAAATGCAGGACTTATGGTTAACAGCACATCTGAAATCACCTCTTCAGCAGTGATGATCGGTTGGAATTTGGCTCTTTTGCTTCTGTCCCTCGCAAAAGTGTTTTTAGTGCTTATTTTGCTTCCAGTGCACACTGCTAAGGAAAAAAACATTAAACAAAAATTATTGAATGAAAAGCCCAGGCTTGATTTTGCAATATACTCTACATGGGGCTGGTCTTGAAGATGACTCAAAAGGCTTAACTAGTTCAGAATGTACCAATATAAGCAGTATTCAGGAACAGAGGGCATTACCACCTCTGCTTACCAGGCTCCACAGGTTGGCAGTTGCTTGTGGGGAGGGGAATTTAAGGTTCTGGTTGTTATCTCTAAATTCCTACGTGGCATAGGGTCAGCTACTTGAGGGACCCTAGTATCTGCCTGGTGGCTTTGATCCGACAGAGTTGCTGTGCTCTGGATCCCTTCAATTAAAAAGGGCCATATATTGGGACTCCAGAAGCACAGCTCCTATGTTACAGCACCTGCCCTCTGCAACAAAGTTACCAAGATCCTACTGGTATTTTGGGGTGCTTTGAAGACCAGATTCTTCACCAGGCCTTTGGTAAGAAAGGGCATGGATCCTTCTGAGGAAGGGGCATGTTTTGCTGGTGCCTATAGTTTCTCCATCTTTGCTTTTGGGGGTTTCTTCTTTATTGCTGTATTGTTTTTATAATTGATATACAACTTAAACAAATAGAAAAGTGGCACTGCGGATTGAAATGTTGTCTTCTTAAATGTAATCACCAGAGGCCCGAATCCCAGCAAATTGCTGAAACAGCTGTTGGTACTCCAGCCAGAGGAGCAATTAAACATTTATAAAACTTTGAAATCACACCTCATTGAGAAAGGATTCCTCCAACCATCACTGAGAGGCTAGGAGGACTGAATGAGGGACTACAAAGTGAAGCCCAGACGGGAATGCAATTATGCTTCTGCCGAGAGAGGTGTGTGGGAATCAAGCCAGCCTGTGTCCAAAGATATGACTGTTTACGGGGAATACTGTGAACACCCAGGATGCCATGCAAGATTTTAAGTTTCTTTTTAACAACTGCATGTTTTTGCAATAATTTATATTCTTGACTTAATGGAATGAGACGACTTGCTTTGGTTTTAACTGTTCTGTTCTGAGCAACAATGCACCTACTCCTAGTAAATAAAAGTTAAACAATTAGGGTGTGCAGTTTATTAAAAAAAGCCCCTCATTTAGTGCAATGATATTAATATCAATGACACCAGCTCAGTGAATGGTATTCTGTAGGACAGTGTTGGTAGCTCAATTATTTGATAATAATATAACTAAAGTAATAACCAAATGGCAATTGAAGCTGTTTTGCTATATTGCTTCCTTTCCGCCATCCCCACCAAAGCAGGGAAATGGGCAAATTTGTATCTTTTTTTTTTTTGAGTTTCTCAGGTTGACTGTGTTTGTAATGAAAAAAATAAACCCAATGGGTATGTATTGGGGAGAGATGGGTGGAGTGGAAAGGGTACAGGCTCTTAGGGTATCTACTCTGTGGGACTGGAAGTGACGATTGGATGCCCCTTAACAGAATCATAGGGATCTAGTTACACAAAGGATGGCCTGCATTTTCCCAGGCAAGTTCCATTCAGAGCTTTTGAGCGGGTTCCAAGAAACGGGCCTCCAAACGTTCAGATGTGTTAAGGTTAATTGTTCTGTGTCTTTTATGGTAAGTGCAATAGAAGTGCTCTTGGCAATTTCAGGAAGTACAGAGGCTCGATCCAATGTGGTTTTCTACCTTTATGGGAGGATTTGTGTATCCATCACCTTAACCTGGAAGGTCTTGGCCTATCACATTGGAGTCTTCGAGCCCACATCACCTGCTCTGTCTGAAGAGTAACACTGAGATGTGCCCAATTTTATCCAGACTTTTCTTAAGCCTTGCCTAAACTGTCACATTTTAAAGAGTTCCTCAGTTTCTTCAGTTCTTCTGCATGATTTCTTTTATCATGTCATAATCCCAAAACTTTATTTTTAAATTCAAATAACAGTAAGAGGAAAGCCAAAAACCATGGTATGAATGTGACTGACTAAATAGGATTTAAGGCATTAACAACTGCAGTCTGTACGGACTTCCTTTGCTATGCAAATGAAAGGGAGCAACCCAAAAGCTCAGTTCATTTAATTGGATTGGGCAAGATTGTTCCCTACAAATTTAATTTGAAGGTTAATTTTCTTTGCAGTGAGCATTCAAGACTTATTTTTGTAGGATTTTAAAGCAGCCGGCTTAACCCCTGTTTTTGTCCTGCTTTGCTTACCTTTTTAAAGCAGTTTTGTGGAATCACCTATCCATCTTTGACTTCCAAAATAATGAAGTCTGTATGTTTGATTTTCAGCAATAGTAAGATTACTCCGGACAAGGCAGAAAACCAGTAGATTCAGTCTAATGTTATCAACTGAAACCACTGCAAATGAGGAATCTTGCCAATATTTAAACACTGAGGATTCCTTGCAACATTTCTTTAATAACGGGGAAGCAGCAGTAGTGTTTGTCCTGTCTGTATTGCTCCATTATTAGCAAAATCTGGTTATAATACAGGATTTACTGGAGGTTCTTCTCCCCCCCCTTCAGCCATCGTCTTTGGCCTTCCTAGTACCTGCAGCAGCTGTGATCGTTTTGGCTTACAAAAAGAGGCCCTGAGGCTGGGTTCAGAGTCTTTGCTTGAAGATCCAAAGACACATTTTGTCATACTGAGAAATCTGTATGGAACTGGAATTCTCTGAACATGTCCATTGTTCAGTCCACTTACACCCACTCTTTCTTTTCAATGGTGATGGTTGTAAGATCGGGCACCAGACATCTTCAGACCATAGTGGTGTAGAAGAGCCATCATGCTAGTCTTTTAGTCAGGCAGTGCCAGAGGTAGATCACAAGATCTGCCGTAGCGTTTGGGATGAGGCTACACAGCTACTCGTATCTGAAACCTGCCTGGGTAGGTGCCATTTCTTCAGGTTACATAAAAGACTTGTTTGGCCGGGATTATACAGAATGAATCCTGTGTCTTCCTTTTATGTTCAGCGAGGTGGAGTGGAAGAAGGATTTTAAGTGGGACTCCTGCGTAGATAAAACCTTAGATTTCTAAAGTGATACTACCAACTTTCACGCAAAGCAAGTAGGGTAGAGCCCAACGGACATGGGCATTTAAGGAGAAAAAAAGAGGGCAATAAAGACCATACCTAACAAGAGATGCTGGCATCGGGTTAAAGATTAGTAGGAATATTTGCACTGAACATGCTAGTCATATGTCTGTAAAAAAAAAAAGACTTAAAAAGTTTTCTTTAGAAAACATACTACTTATTCCATCTTGATGGTGAATCATAAAAATATGTAACGTTTGGTTTTAATATAACATTGTAACTTTTGGGGTTATGTTTGTGTAATTTTTAAATATTTTTTTTAAAATTTAAATTTGTTTGTATTTAAGCAACTGAATGCAAATGAATTAAAGCAGTCAGCTTTGTTTGCACTAATAAGGGACACCACTATATAATGCTGCTATTCCTTCAACTGAAAAAGCCTTCTTGTTAATGTTAGTCGCGCTCCAGCATCGTCATGTTTAGGATATCTTTTAAATAAAACACTTTTTGGTGACAATATAAGAATAACCTAATAAACTGCTGCAAAAATATTTCAGAAGGTGTTTATTATATATGTACTCACGCATATATAAGAAGCAGTGCCAATAAGCTGTTCACAAAGAATAAGAGTTTTGCTTTATAGGTTTAGTGAAAGCACCCGGAAAAGTAAATGTCCAAATCATACTGGCTGAATTAGATTGTGTACTGGATGTCTTTTTAAGAATACAGTTAGACTTTAGGTTTTTCTTTCCATTGTATACAATAAAAGTTTTCAACAACCTCAGTTCTAACAATGTGATCCAAAGGAAACTCTTCGCTTATATCTGTCTTTTAATTTGCACTTTTCAGTAAAACACTTCTACTTGCTTAGCAAAATTGTGCATACTGTAAATGTTTGAACATTAGATGTGTTTTGACCATTTTGTAGAACTGAGCTGGAGAAAATAAAGCTCTGCTGAAAAAAAACCCCAGCATTGTGAGGTTTCTTTGTATGTGAAGAGTGTTTACAGGTTGCAGTTAATACCCAAGTTCTCCTTTAATTCCTCAAGAAGCTTTACTGATGCTCCTATTTGGTCACTAATAAGCCTGTGGAAAAGTGATTTTTTAAAATCCAGTTTTGATATTTAATGGCCTGGAACACACAATATAAACTTGGTTAGCAAGTACTGTGTTTACTTATGTTCCCAAATAAACTATTTTGAAGTAATGGTCCAATTCAAGCAATTTGCTAAAAGTTACAGAAGCACAAGCTACCAATCCAATCCAACCTTCTGCCAATCCAGGCTATCATGCAGGCCTGATTTTGTAGAGTGGGTCCCCCCGCTTTCAATTAACAGACCTCTTAACTAGAAAGGGAACGTAATGCAACACGACTTGTTTATTCTAGAACTTGATTGGCATGCATAGCAGGGAAATTTTTTTTTACAAAAAATTCTCTTCATTCACTTACGAAAAAAACACATTTACTCCTTGATCCAAAACGTCCTGAAAGAAAAAAAATACAGTGCTGTTTGCAGGCATTGAAGACTGTTTCAAAGTGAATGAAAATATTTTCCACGTCCTATCATGACACGTGGAACTGTGTGTGTCAGGAACTTAATTTAGCCAAGCAGCCAGGTCATTAAAAAAAAGAAAGTCTTATGAAATTGCTTGTGAGTTAAGCAACTTAGGAAAAGTGCCAGATCGCAGAAAAAGTTACGGATCCTTTCCTAGCTTCTCAATTGGGTTGCCCATGGTTACAAAGCTGTAGGGCTTATAAGAGAGATGCCTCTACCCACAAAACTATTATTTCTGAGGGCAATTAAAGCCACGCTGGGAGGCTTCAACTGGTTTGCTGCCTAGATGAGTATGTTTAAGATAATGGATAGCTCCAGTTTCCAGTTAATGGGAATCCTACTGTGATTCCATTTCATAAGTTTTCACTTAAACTATGCCTTATTTTTTTTTGAAATACAGATTTGGAAGAGGCATCAAGCACAGATGCAGGTTAAAAGGAGTATCATGTATGCTAAAAAGTTCCATGTAAATTCAAGGACATATAGTAGTTCTTCACGCTTCCTCTTTGTGCTACTATAGCACGATATATAAACTTCAGCATCTTGAATACCATGGCTTTTATTATTGGATGGTGCAAGCGTCTGGAAAGCTCACTTTTCATTCAAAATTGAACAGTCCTATATTCTTAATGGCTGCAGCAACTCGGATCAAAACAATTCAGTGCTTTCTATTAGCTTCTTAGTTTGCGCTGGATAAACATTCCAGTTACTTTGATTTTGGGGCGGGTTCAGTTTGACTTGGCTGGAAATGGAATTCTTGGTGCACACTCCTTGTCCAACAGTTTAAAAATAGATGTTTCCAAAGCTGGTAATACAATTTTTCAAAGAGATCTGGACAGAAAAACTTGGTGGTAAATAGTATTTATTTGAAATTAAAAACAAAAAAGGTACCTGAACTATTGCATTTAATCATGTATTGTATTCGTGTTACTCTACCTTTTTGCATTGGAGACAAATATACAATAAAACATTCAGATATCACAGATTGCACACTAGATAGTAATTCTTCAGGCCTTTTACATAACCACCAAAAACAGATATTGGATTCTTCAATATAGTACAAAAATCCACCCCTCCAGTCCTAGCCAGTTATCTTCAATTTACTCCTGTTTGCTGTACAAATAAATGGCCATTTACCCCAAAGGCTTACAAATTAATAACAGGACAAAAAAATATACATTATACTGACACAAAAAGTCAGTTGTGTTAAGTCATGCAACAAGTAACCAAACTTGCTGAAATTAAAAATATTTTCTAAAAACAGTTTTAACTGCATAAATATTTTTTTTTTATACACAGTTCATTTACCAAAACCAAAGGAGTCTGGAACGAAGCAAAAAAAAAATCCTACTAATTTTTATACATAAGAAAGTGCAAAATAATGTCTCTAAAAAAGTCTTTTGCTCTTGGACTGGCAGATGACGGGATGGGGCTGCCACTCTGACCTTCTTCTTAAGCATGAACTCTACAGTCACACGTTACAAACAGAGAGTGTATGGACACCTTCGGGGAGAAAAACCACGTCAAAGAATGGGGCGGGATGAGGCAAGCTGCTTGACGGTGCAAAGGGAGGCTAGGCTGCTGCTGAACCAGTGTTCAGTTACAAAAAGAAAAAAAAAGCAAATTGCAACTGGCGGAAAAATAAGAGCCACTGTTGGTGTCGAGACCAGAGATGCTCGATCCAAACTCAGCATCTTCAAAGTGCGTGGATCTCAACTTTCAGAATTTCCCAGCTGTGAAATTCTGGAAACTGAAGTCCACACAGCTTCAAGGTGCCGAGTTGAGAAACCTTGGGCTAGACCATTTATGATAAACATTTATGGGACTGGGGGGAAAAAAGCATTCTGAACTATAGTAGCAGCTGACAGGAGCTGTCGAGACTTCACTACACCAACGAATTGTATTGCTCAGTATCCATTTATTCCAGTGGGGCTTCACAGTAGGAATGGATGGTGCCGCACCATTTCTTGGTACAGAATAACCCCACGTTTTCCTCTCTCATCAACAGGATGCAACTTTGCAGTTTACCCCTTGGAGTAGATAAATAAGGGTGGAAATCTGGAAGATTTCATCCCCAGTCAAGTAGCTTTAAACTTTAAATACAAGTAAACACATTTTAAAGTCACCTCCCTCCGTAAACACCAAATGTAAAAAGTGTAGAATAACACCGGTACAATAGGTCTACGTACTCAAAATTAGGAGAATAAAAAACCAAACAAACAGTAAACTGCTTCTAATGAGCCAGCATTAGTGTCTACGATGTTAGTGCCATCCAGTGCTTAGAATTTTATCTGGAGGAATTAATTGAGAGTTGAAAAAAATAATTCTCAAGCTGAAAAGAGACAACCTTCAGATTAAGAACTTCCAAGTTAAGTTTAGTTATTCCCTAACTGGGGAAGGGGGACAATTTTCAGTGGAGTGATGGAGATTGAGAGAATTTCAACGTGCTTTTCTTTTTTATGGACATTATATTTGTACTTTAGAAACGTCTGTTGTTAGGCTGAGTTTAAGGACCACATAAGCAGCTCTGTGCCTATGATTACAGAGCCTGTGTTACTCCAGCATAACCTCAATAGTTGGAGATTCTACTTCAAGAAAAAATATTGAGAAACTTTGCAGATATCAAAATTGGCAGCACTGAACAAGGCAGTATAGCCATTCAATCAATGCTGGTTGTAACAAAAACACTCAGTAGGCAAAACCAACTTTCATAAACCTGTGTGTGCTCATGTGTGGAAGGGGCTCTTTTGGGGGCCTGAAATACGTTTATTATAACCACAATTAAGTCTTGCAGACCATCATAACGATTAAAAAGATCCTCAACGTACATACTAATCACTGCATTGATTTCTAACCAGGGATGTTTAGACAGAGAAAATTGCTCTGTGCAAACTATTCAAATTATTTTAAATTCATTCGTGTTAACAAATCACAATGTTTATGTTGTGCTACCTTTGATTCCATTTCTTGGTGTGCCATGTTGTTTCTGAGTTACTTTTTTTAAAACTGCTGTCTTACCATATTTAAAAGGCAAGTAACAATAATCCCATTAACAAAAGAAAGAGGAAGGAAGGAAGGAAAAATAAAACCAGTACATTTGGGGGAGCGGGGGGAGACATACACAACTACATTTCAAAGCCTCACTTCACTGAGATGTTTGATTGGATCTGAACTGTTTACTTTTCATTGTACCATAAAGGCTAATATTTAAAATAGTTGAATTTATGTCCTCCGAGTGAACCAATGAATGATGAAACTGGGGTGCAACATCAGGTCCAACCCCTAAGTAAAGGAGCAAGTCTGATTTTAATTTAGAAATTCATTGGGACTCCTCTAAGCATTTCCTAGTTGTAAGGACAAAGTCTCCAAGTCCATTTTGCAAAACAAAAACAAGAACAGAAACACCTACGAGAAAAACAATGGTCCATTGGTTTCCTTTGGGAAAAAACAAAACAAAAAGTATTAAATCTGATTTTCATGCAAGCCATTTACTAGTGTTTTAAGTAAGACTTGCCTTAGACCTATCTGGATTAGCGGATTACTTACAATTGTAAAGAAGGAGCAAGCAGCAAGGCCCACGGGTGTATAAAAACAGACCTTATTTAAATATGAAGACAGATTCTAAATAGATGTATTAAAAATGCAACAGAAAGGGGGCCCTTTTTGGTTATCTTACAGTTTAGAATAAAATATTTGAAGTCCTATGCCCCAAAACAAAAGGATGGTTTTCCCTTCCCTCCCCCCATCTTCAAAATAGCTTGGCTTAAGTTAAGATCATGAGAGTAACTGAAAGAACCATGCAGCTGGAATAGTAAAAAGGAAAAAAAAAACCCAGATAATGCCCCTTGATGCTTTTTCTTTTCATTTTCTTTTTGTTTGTTTTTTTTAAAAAATCATGTTTAAATAGATGAGCTAAAGAAGAGATGCAAAGTATAGTGGTCTGAAGTCCCATGTAACAGGCAGTTCAGTTTGCGTTTTTGATAAAAAGGCCATTTTCTCTATTTACAATATCCACAGTTTGCTTGCGAAGAAGGCAAATTTACAACTATTTGTTTTTTTTCTAAAAAGCCTTCTGCTTCTGGAGACCCAAATAAAGGGGGACTAACTACAAAATCAAGATCGAACAAGAGACGGTTAATGAGGTCTCTTCTTAGCAGAGAAGACAGAAGGGGCTTGGAAGGTCCTTGACGCAGCTGTGGCGATTATTACGCCCTCCCCGCCAGATCCTAGTTGATGTATTCTGGCCTCCATCTCTGCAAAGGTACCCAAAAAAACAATCAATGGTCCCTCTTGCTTGCAGTCCTCGCGTGGGAAGATGACAACAGGAATGGCAAACGCTGCAACCTCTTTGAATGGGCTGCTCATTCCTGGAATTAATCCGGTCGGCTGGGTTCCTGCCGGCCCTGCAGTATGTCGTCTGGGTTGCCATTGTTCTTCTGGATGGTGTTAATTCCAGGGTGCCTCCTCTGGGCCTCGCTCATGCTGCAAATTGTAATAACAGTTCTGGCAAACCCGAACCGGGGAGGAGATTTTCAACCGCTTGATTTCGGACTGAAAACGGCTGCACCTGCAGGAAGAAATGTGGGGTTAAGACTGAATCCTCTCCCCATTTCTTCCTCAGCATCAGGTTCCTGTTCAATGCAAAAACTCTTACTGTCTCCTGTAAAGTTGGGTCCGTTGTGCTACACAACTTGTGTCTAGGGGTGGGGGTTGGGAGGGGGTGGGGAGTTGGAGGTGGAAGATGCACTCCAGCCTTTGAATGCTGTAGAACATAGAATATTAATAGAGTTGGAAGGGACCTTGGAAGTCTTCTGGTCCAAAGAGCCTTGGTGGTGCAGGCTGTTAAACACCTAGTACTTAGCTCAAGCTGCCTGCAAT
>AZIM01003196.1:198597-210115 GCA_000516915.1 Ophiophagus hannah | reverse complement strand
GGCAAAATTCACTTAACAACTGTTTTGCTCAGTAACAGAAATTTTGGGCTTAACTATGCTTGCAAGTCAAAGACTGTCTTTATTTGTGGAGTTGTTATTTTTTTTCTTCTTTTTAACAATGTTAGGTGGTGTGGTGGCTCAACAGTTAAGACACTGGACTTGTTGGCTGGAAAAACCAGCACCCAGGTTTGAGATCAGTGTGCCATGCAACAGGGTGAGCTCCCATTCTTACCCCAGGTCCTGCCAACCTACAGTTTGATAATATGGAAATGTAAGTAGATAAATAGGCACCACTTCAGTGGGAAGATAACAGCACTCCATGACATCATGGTGGCCACATGACTGTGGAAATGTCTTTATTAAATAAAATGTATTAAAATGTATTGGCAGCATTGGCTCAATGCTCTTGAAACAGAGATGAGCACCATCCCCTACAGTCAGCAATGACTAGCAGAGTAAAATCTACAAGAACTCCTTTAAAAAAAAAAACAATGTATGTATCACTATCATTATTAAGATTGCCAATCACTATCTAGCCAGCGCAATAAAAGAGAGATTCAGACAGTTCCCCTCCTTGGAGTAAATGAGAGGCACCAAGGAAAGCACTGTCTTCTTTAATTTGGGTGACAAATAAATAAAGCTCAATCTACCAACCCATACACAATTCTCAACTTCACAATGCTCAGATCAAGAACTCTGTGAGCAGGCTGGCAGGGGGAATTTGAATTCCTACTCATCAAAAAAACTGCATGTGAAAGGAGAACAGCACAGATACAACACTCTAGGAAAAATTGCTGTGTTTCATTAAGCTGCTTCCTTAATCAAATTCACAGATCCCACCCCCAAGATTTAAAAACTTACTTTTTAAGTCTCAGAAATGGGAAGGGGGCTGCTCACAGATTTCCTACATCACATCTGATTTAAATGTGGGCTTTGCAGCCTTCCTACAGAAAGTGCCTGGTTATAGACACATCTTTTATGTTTGAAATTGTACAGCTGGGGTGATTTGTTTTAATAAGGAGATGGTTATGATACAATTATAATATATTTGGTCAGGGTTTTTTATTTTAATGTTGAGTATGTACATGTGTTACCAAAATATTGGCTTTTAGAGACATTTTACAGATGTTTAAGAGAAAATATGTTTTTGGTGGCTTCTCTCTTTCTAGAATTTAATGGCATCAACTAGAAGAGGAACGTGCAGCCTTGCTCAGCTTAAAAAGGAGTACTGCAAACTCTATTTGCAGATAAACCCATTAAGTTTTTCAACAGAGCTCTCTTCTGCATTCAAAAGTAAATTCAAGTATGCATAACACCCTTAGCAAGATCAGTTGAATATCTAAGAACCTATAAGCTTAGTAGCACAATTGCAAAACCTGTCCAGATTTATTTATTTGTTTTCTGATTTTGCACATTGAGTGAACTGTCTGATTACTTTACGATCCAACATATATACAAGTATCAAACATGGCTCCATTCCTTAATCTGGCTAAGTATGTGGTATGAATATGGCCATGCCCTCTAGCATATGAGTATGCCCTTGGAATTGACTTACTCTTTTTAAAAGAATAATATTTTTATTGTACATTGTTCGTTATTATTCATCACATTTCCAATTTTGCAATATCAGCGTACTGGTTATATCAAGTTCTTTTTTAAAAAAAACATCATGGTATACATCCTGGTTATAACTATTATTCTCTTAGTCATACAATATAGTCTCTTTTGACTACATAGTATTGTACATCATAATTATAACTATTATTTTCATACCAAAATATGCTATTATCATTCTATAGATTTTACATTATATTCACGTACAGTCTGATAGTGGTATTGCTTACATTGTATATTTTTACATATTTCAAAATATCTGTATTTATTTTTATTTTGTTAATCTTCTTTCATTATTAAGTACTAACCTCTGCACCTGTTATTTAACCATTTATACAATACATGCCATGTTGAGTAGTATTCTATTTCCTCTTTGTCTTTAAGTTCCATTGTTAGCCTGTCCAATTTGGCACATTCTAATATTTTTTTAATTACCTTCTCATCTATGGGTATACTTTCATTTTTCCAATTTTGTGCATTTGTGATTCTGGCTGCTGTTATTATGTGTATGATTAAATATGTGAATCTTTTATTATATTTCCCTGATATTATCCTTAATAAGAATAATTTTGGTTTCAGATCTATTTGCTATGATGCCATCTATTCTAGCCAACTCTTTATCTTTAGCCAATATTTTTTTTTGCCACTGGACAGGTCCACTAAGTTTACTCTTGAGTAAGCATGGGTTGTGCTACAATTTAACAGCTGTGAACAATTCGTATAGAGCACTAAGCTACTTTACTTAAGCATGTTTCATGGCATGAACAACAGTTAGCTGAGTTTAAGCTATAAAGCTGGTTTATAAACCTCAATGAAATAGGTTCAACTATCTTGTTTCACCAAAGCCAAGCAGGGTATCTCATGATATAGCACAATGAGTTGCTTACTGATGTTACTATTTTAAGGTTAATGGTTTAAAATCTAGAGATTAAGATCAGGTCTGAGATTCGAATCTAGCTTCAAGAGTTCTGGAAATGGTACCAATCTATTCATTCAAAACAATGGGACAAAACAGGGCCCTTCTCTGCTTTACTTCCTTTTCCAGCTGTCCCCCCTCCCCCCCTTGATCTTAGACTTCTCTCTTCTTGCTTTCTGCCTCTCTCTCTTCCCCATCCCCCTCCTGTCTGAGACATTTGTTTTAAAGCTTTCTGACTTTTAAGCTATTTTTTCCAGCAGGCTTGCCAAAAGCAGCTAATCAGAAACAAGCACAATTCCTCTGTTTCCAGACAGGAGCTCAACCCTACAGCTCTGCTGTCCGGCCCCATTCTGGGTGCCTATCTTCTCTATGTGGTCCTGGAGGGGAGGAAGGATCCCTATTTCCCCAACAACAGATGCTTTGGAGCTTCGGAGTGAAGTGGGGGGGATGGGGACAGAAATCAGGATGATCACCCAGGAAAAATGAAAATTGCTGCTGGAACAGAAATGGCTTTACAAGCAGACAACAACTGTGAGGTCTCTGAGTATGTACAAGGTTTCTAGAATAGAGATCTTTCTGTCATCCCAGGAACAATAACCCATTACCTTGTCAGTTGAGCAGCTGGATTCATGTTGGTGCTAAGCTATGGTTTGCATAAACTGGTTATGTCAGAAGTAAGTTACAATGGGCTGGTCCGTAGAACATGGAAACCAAGCAAAACACATCATAGCTTAGCCATGCAAGGATGAAGAGATCCCACAGATAATTTTCAGAGGCATCTGGCATGCTCTGGTAAATGTTAAAGGCTGCTGTGGTAGAAACTATAAAAGAGACCCAGTCTGATTTCTTTTCCTTCAAGGAGTTGGCTGAAGTAGACTTTGCTTCACATGGAACAATGTGGTGCTACTTTCTATTATGCTGCACTTAAAAGGCTAATCAAAATTGACATACATTTAGGGAATCTTTCATTTTTTCTAGAAATTGCCTTCTTATAAAAGGGAATATTTGTAACTCAGGGTTGAACTGAGCAGTCCTTGGTGCTTTCTGACCTTAGTTGTTTTCTTGTAGACATTTCATTACCAAACTAGATAACATCATCAGTGCTAAAAGGGAGTAGCATTTGTTCTTATTCTGTAATCTATACACTAGTGACTTGTCAGTGTTGGTGGGAGTGATCTCGGTGGTTCTTTGATTAGGCTGTTGTTTACTGTTAGCTTGTTTGTCTGAGTTGGTAGTTCCTTGATTGGAATATTGTTTATTTCTAACAAATAATACCCCATTGTTTAGAAGTTCTGGTGGATTTTTGTGTCTTCCTGGTAGAGCCACAGCTAGATTCATACCACACACAAAACCAAAATTGAAGAAACCATATTAGTCAAATGTGGGAATTCAGGTATGATATTATTTATTAGATATTGGGACAAGCAGTTCTTCAAATCCAATCATTGCCTTGGATATTGCTGTGTTTTTCAACCTCAGCAATGATTAAGATGTGTGGACTCGGAATTCCACAGCCAGCCAGGATTTTAAGTCCCTCTTATCTGGGAAGCTCCAAATGATAATCTGAGTAAAGAATCTGCTAAGAAATGGATTCCTCTGTTTTAGTGGCTCCACATTAGGAGAGAGAAATAATGTTTTCCATTTGCAAATCAGTATAGTTCAATGGGCTAAACCTGGGGATTATTTTAAAGCTTGCACTCAAAATATAAGTAGATGTATAGATCTACTTATATAAATGATGTATTCAAGCAGATGTAGTTTTTGCTATCTGACCTCATATATGTAATTTTTGTGAACAATTTCCTTTTTTGTACATATTTTATTTTTTAGACCTTTCTCTGATATGGAGGAATTGTATTATAGTTTTACACATAAAAAATTCTCCCCTTTCCTTCCCCTCTTCCTTTCCTCATCTATTAACTTTATATGCCACCCAATTCCTAGCAATTCTGAGATTCTCATGCAGGTAGTCCTCAACATACAAACTACAATAAAGACCAGAAAAACCATCATTAAGTGGTGCAGTTGTTAAGTGAGACATGACATGACATGACTACAACTTGCCACCTCCTTTCAGCTTCCCAATTGACTTTTCTTGCCAAAAGACAGCTTGTAAACTTACAAGTAGGGATCCCACTTTGCAACTGTCCTGAGTGCGAGCTGGTTGCCAAGCATCATTATGATCCTCCTGTGACTATAAGGACTGGTTGTAAGTGACTTTTCCCAGGACTGTCTTAACTTCGAATAGTTACTGAACAAATGTTCATAAATCAAGGACATCCTGTATTGGACAGCTATTGCATAGAATGTGGCAACTTCAATCAAGAGGAAGCATCACAGCAGATTTGCAGAACTATGAAAGAACAGTTTGCTGCAAAGATTGTCCCACACACTTAACTGTTTTCAGCAAGGAAGCATTTAGCCATGCCTCTTAGTAACAAAACGGGCAGGACTTGCTAGCATGAAAAAATGTTCAAAATGAAGACAGTGAATTCCAGAGATTAACTATTTGCTGCAGGGAAAAGTCCTTTAAAAAAAAATCCTACAGCAAATACTATCTTCCTCATTATTGAAACTTAACTGGTATTTCTATTCAAATACAGTATTATGGTATTTCAAAAGATATATACATAGGAAAATTAATTGGATTAGGTCCTCTGAACCTTAAGTGAACATCTTATTCCTTACAAGCCTTTAAAATGCCTCTCCATTGAGTGTCCAGGCCAGCAATGTTTTCCAGCAACTTGAAAATGGGTGCCTCAACTATTGAACATAACGGGCAGGCTCCATTACAGTCATAACTTAAGGATTACCTGGTATTTTCTGGATTTCATTAGGCCTCCCGTCATCCATAAATCAGAGGAAGGCCTTTAGGACCCACCTCCATAAAGATTTTTGGAAGAGAATCGCTGACTGCTTTCCTCTCTGAGCATTCCTCTGGGAGTATTACTCATCTAGAGTTGTCCCTAAAAGGAGAGGCATCCTCTTGAAATGGGGAAGGCAAGAAAGAGCTATGAAGTTACTATTGCAAGGGGTGGGAATGGAGAATTTCCTGCTACAGCACCAATGGATGTACCATGAAGGAAAAAATAGCAATAGCACTTAGACTTANAACAATCTGGGTCCTCATTTGACCGACCTCTGAAAGATAGAAGGCTGAATCAACCCTGAGCAGCTCAGAATTGAACTCCTGGAGTGAACAGCAAGTTAGCCTGCAGTACTGCATTCTAATCACTGTGCCACCACAGGGCGGGTCAAGTAAAAGACAGAGAAATACAGAGAAAGAAGAGAAAATGAACAAGAAACATGTTTACAAAAATTGAAGGACATAATGTTTATGTGTTTCTATGTTTCTTTCTTCTTGTCGCAGACATTTCCAATCCTACTTATAGTTGCCATCAATCATGTGCATTTTTTTAAGAATTACATAATTATACATATGGTACTTTTTAGGAGTGAATTCTCACTTGCACAAGAAGAAATTGAATAGATTGAAGTTTTAAGCCATTCAATCAGTTGCAGATGACAATGGCATCCAGTTGTATCTTATGAATGTATCTTTTATGCACACTGAGAGCTTAGGCACCGAAGACAAATTCCTTGTGTGTCCAATCACACTTGGTCAATCAGGAATTCTGTTCTATTAATGGCAATTGTGGTGAAGGTTATGATTTTTGTTGTTAGTCATGAAGTTATGTATATGGTCCAATTAAAACAAAATATGCCAACAGCAAGGCAAGGAAATCAGACCCAGTTTCAATTTACAGCAAATAAAGCTTAACAAAAAGCAAGGCCATTTTAGCTCCTTCTTCAAAGCTGAAGTCCTAGCAGAACCCTTTTAAAATGTGAGATCCAGTGGTATAAAATATTCATGATGTGGAAGGTGGATTACTAGAAGAACCCTTGCCATTATATTTCTTTAATGATTTCCAACCTTGAATATATTGATCCCTCTGATTGTCTTCTATGTGAAGTGCCTGGGACTATTGTTCCCATCAATCTTTTTTTTAAAAAAAAACTAATTTCTGTATATGTGTTTTGTCCATACAAACAGCAGCCTTGGTTTGTCTTGTTGCTGCCACAGTTCTGGTTCCTGCAACAATTTTGCATTTAAACTCTTTATTTTCAGTATGGAATCTATGATTTAGGTCGGTGTTTTTCAAACTTGGCAGCTATAAGATATATGGAGTTCAGTTCCAGAATTCTCCAGGCAGGATTCTAACCAGGGAATTTTGGGAAATGAAGTCCACATATCTTAAAGTTGCCACAGTTGAGAAACACTAGCTTAGGGGAATGGGACTGGGAGTTACTGCTTTGCAGTGATTTCATTCCTCTGGGGCCAATTCCAGTTGGTGTTGAAAGGGGAGATGAGAAGCATTCTAGTCCTAAACTGACTTAGATTGGCATTCAGGGAGAGACTGCTCAGCAGTGATCATATCAAGGGACCAGGTTGCCTCCTGTTGGCACAATTAACTAGGCAAGGAATGGAGTAGTCTACTGATTGCTTAGAAAATATGCCCACAGAATTCATACAAATCCATGAGATGCATACTGTAGGCCATCTAAATTAATCAGTTTGCCCTGCAGCGGTCCTGGGTGGCGGTGATCCGACTATGGCAAAGCCTGGGTGATTTGTCCTACATATCCAGTTCATCAACAACTACTTTAAGGTCTATTGGTGATCTTTTAAGTGATAGGTCTGATGACACCCATGGTTGTTGAATTTTTTGCATTTTATTTTAAAAGCGCTTTCTGTATGTGTCTTTCTATACTGCATATGTGTTTTTTTAAATAATGTATGCATTTTCGTCTTTGTTGGCATTTCAGTTTTTTTTAAAAAAAATGAATTATTTTGAAAGCAATAAAAAATTAAATGGCTTCTTAACGTAAGTCAGCAACACAGGCTCATTAGAAAAAGGAGCTTTTTAACATCTTAAATGCTCCATAATGGAGGGAAATCCCTCAGAAGGCCTATCTTTTGGTCTATGTTCCTCTTACTCACCATTTTTAAAAGTCCTCCTAAGACAAACTCATGAATGCTGAAGGAAATGCAGACTTTTCAGGGAGAAAAATCATCTTCCTTTCTTCAGCTATGAGGGCTGGAGGAGTTATGCAAATATGCAAGAATTCTTTCAAAGAAGAAAGTTGCATAAACTTCAGTGAGGAGGGAAAAGCAGGGAAGATGGAACACATTTTTTTCTCCCATGTGACTTCTTTGCCTGCTGAGCTTTGGAAGCTATTCATAGTTATTAAAGGCCTGGGCGGCATATACATTTATTTTCTAAATAAATAAAATGCAGCAATTCAGAAAGTAGAAGTACCAAAATAATTGATTGTCCTGGGCTCAAACATCTGCAGATTGCTTTTGTATGCAGATGAGTGCCAGAGATGAAGAAAGGATTATATCAATTCTTTCTCTCCCTCCCATTCTTCCTAGGTGGTATATCTACAAAACATTTCTGTTTGTCCTTGGCTTTCATCAGCAGGTGGCATTATCTAAAAATTCAAAGGATCAAAACAGAATGTCCATCTTCTGCATGGCCATTGCTTTATGTTTTGGTTGATGTGCCTATACCTGGATTTTTCTAGATTTCCCTGAAAACTGGAGTTCCTGTGAGAGATCAGGGGGAAAAAAAACTTATCTTGATCAAACCATAGACTTTTATGGCAATATTTCTACAGCTGAGTAGAAAAGAGAAATCCATGTGGCATTCAGAGCTCCTGCCCCCACATGGCAGGGAGGGGGCCGGCGTTATGCTCAGGATGACTTATTACTTTGCCTCTTAATCAGGGGTTTCAGGATTTGTTTGATTTTTTCTTTTGTTTTCTTTTTCATTTTTTAACCAAGAGGCTCCCACAGCCTGCAAAAAAGTTCCCCGCAGACCTTCTGTCTAGGCCTGCAAAAGTCTAAGATCTCCTGGTCTATATAGAAACAGTGTGCCAATGTGGCAGGGCATCCATAGAAAGGAAGGGGATGGTGGCATGGATGGACATAAGACTGCAAAGTTTTCTTTATATAGATCAGGAAGACTGATTTTTTTTCCAGTTTTGATTTTTAGCACTGGGCCAACTGCTACATGTATTATGAAGACCAAAATTGATTTGTCAATCGCTTACAAGATTATAGGTAAAAGTATAAACATGAGTAAGAATACAGGAAATAGGTACAAATAAATGGGGACAATAGTAGGCACGATGGTGCAGTTATGCACGCCCCTTGCACTTATGCATACTTCTTTTTAGTTTCTCAAATCTCCCAGGAATTTATTTTTGTTTTCCACAAGCTGATGCCCTCCAGATTAGCTGATCCTGAAACTCCCAGAATTAGTAATACAATATGCCATTGAGTCCTTCGTGCTATGATTTCTTGTTGTTGTTTTGGTATTTTCAAAATTAGTTGCATTTACAAACATTCAGAGCCTAATAGCCCACATAGGAAAAGGGAATACTGATAATTATTTGTACTGAGTTCCTAAAGCACAATAGTTTGTTTGTTTATATTTGGCTTTTATTTATTTTTAAAAACAACTCAAGCCAAAGAATATATCCATCATACTTATCTCCTCCTATTTTCCCCATGACAACAATCCTGTGAGGGAAGCGTTGAGAGAGAGTGACTGGCCTCCAAGTCTGAGAGCTGGCTTTCGTTGCACACCTCTTAAGTTTGCAATCCAGATTTAAGCAGCTTGGCTGAAAACTCTGTGCCATTTTTTCATTCTGCAAACCAGAAATTACGAACTGTTTTCCAGATCAGTATCCATTCTCCCCCCCGCCCCCGGTCCCAGTGGTCCACTTCAGAGTTCCTGTGAAGTTTATATTTGGGGAGATTCTCTTGTCTTCCCCTGCCTCCCTTGCATAAAGTTTTTTTTTATTTATTTAGCCTGCCAAAGAAACTGGATAGGTGCAATCAGCAGGAACTGAGCTTGGTTTGGGGGTTCCTAACCCATGTCTATCTTTTTCCCCCTGTATATTTCAAGGAATATTTCAGACAAACATGTATGAAGATTAAAAAAATTTATAAAAGAATATAAGGGGCCACAGGAAACAGATGAAGGATGATATAAACATAGAAGGCTTCTTTTTAATCAGTTCCAAATTGACAGCTGCCATATCAGTCTCAAAGCTCTGCTGGGAGGAAGGACCATTCAAATATCTTCCTTCCAAGATTGTTTTTGCAATCTTGTTGGAGTGCACACAACACACACATTCCCATTAGAATACAATGTTGTACTTCAACATTACAATTAATAAATACTATTATAACATTCTGCACTGTTTATGTCATACTTGTTTCCTGTGGTCCTTTCTATTTTTTTAATGAATATTTTAATCTTCATGTATGTTTGTCTGAAATATTCCCTGAAATCTGCAAGTCAGAAAAGAAAGACAAAGGCTAGGAACTCTCAGACGATGCTTATTTCCTGCTGATTGCACCTATCCAGTTTCTTTGGCAGCTTAAATAAAAACTTTATGCGAGGGAGGGAGGGGTATATGAGAGAATCCCCCCCAAACATCCAAATAAAAGCTGAGAATGTTAGCTCACCATGGAATGTCGGCTTTTGGCAGGAAGACTTTGGGGGGGGAGGGATGAATGGAAAACTATGCGGGAAGATGAATGGAATTGTGTACAACAGAAGAGGTCACTAGATGACAACACAATGCACTGCTATGTTTTGTTAATAGATCCACATACAGCAGGGAAGCAGGAAAAAGTCAGGTGAAAAATGCAGGTATTACATGAAGTTTCAATAAGCAATTTGAAAACAGTTGCTTTTCAGAAGGAAGAAAGCAAAAGAGGGAAATGTGCAAAACTGGAAGGTGATGTCATAGGTTTGCTATAGGATTGTAAATTCTCCCCCAAGAAGCAAACATCTACATTGTTACCCATTTGCTAGCTATTGGTCAAGTCTCCATCATCAAAAGGCATCTAAGAACATTTGAGACTTCTGGAACTCCTCACTCTTCTTTTCCCTGTTTTCTTTGGCATAGTCTTGTAATTCTGTGGAGTAATAGCTGGCTTCACACATCCTGATAAGCCATAGATGCTCTCCAGATCTACAGGGTTGGAACTCCCATAATTCCCTGCCATGAGTCGAAGTCTAACCCATGTGTAGAACACCGAAGTGGGGAAGACTGAGAGAAACATTTAGTGTAAGGAATGATGGCGAGATATGAGAGGTGTTGATTATTTTTCTGACTCATCTGCTCTTGGTAATGAGCCCAGATCACATCCCTTTGCTTCCTTCATAGATATTGCAAAGGTTTCCCTATTGGCTCTCAAGTGTACTTCCTCTCCCCATCCTTTCTGAGTAGAGTAAGACATTGATTTAATTGACACCTTATCTAAAAATAAACTTCTCCGTCCCTGCTTCTAAATTAAAGTGGGGAGACAATCAGATTGTCTCCCTGATTTCACTATTTCAGTTCATGGGGGGCAAATGTTTTTTTTTCTTGTTCTTTGCACTTGTGTTCAAAAACAGGAGTTATATTTAGTCTTAGGGCCATATGAAGGAGTTTCATGAGGATACACAGAGTGTTTTTCCTCATCAGGAAGGAGGAAAGTTGTAAAATAAAAGACAGTTTTCATTTCTGCTCAAACCTTTTTTTAAAATTTTGTTTTAATTCAGCCAACATAAGCCATTTCTAGCAAGCTACTTACATAATTTGCAGCAAAAATTTATCTCAAATCTCATCATTGAGTAAAGCAACAGGGTTAAATATACATACAAATAGTGTTCGGTTTACAACAATTCATTTAGCGACTAAAGTGACTAACAAGCAAGTACTGGAGCGCATCACTCCAGGCATGCCACTAGAAGGCAAAATCATGTCTCACTTACTTTGGCCATGTTATGTGGGGGAATTCACTGGAGAAACAATGGAAGAGTTAGTGGTAAAAGGAAACCAGAGCATCAATCAACATGGTGGCTGGACACCATCAAAGCTGATACCAGCTAGAACAGTGGTTCCCAAACTTTTTCAGTCCAC
>AZIM01003196.1:148139-158542 GCA_000516915.1 Ophiophagus hannah | reverse complement strand
AGGTCACAAAAGGTGAACACATGACCCTGAGATGCTACAACTGTAAATGGCTGTAAGTCAAGGACTACCTGTATTAATTCCAGAATATGTTGTTATAGATCTTTATTGCAATCAAGATTGTTGCATTGACTGCTTTGTATGTCTCTCTCTCTCTCTCTCTGTCTCTCTCTCCCTTTTACTCTTAAAACAAGAATGGCTATTATCCTGCCCCCTCCTTTTGCTCTGTATTTTTTGTCTTCGTTTCTTCTTTTCCAACAAACCCATCACATTCCAGAGCCCAAACTGCTAACAGCAAGTGATGAGGTGGCGTTCCTCCCCCCCCGTCTGCCCCCCTTTTAATCCAGCCTCTTGTTTCTCTTTCTTTCTCTTTCTATGTCTCACTGTCTTTCCATATATTACATTATATTATATGCCATCGTGTCTCTCTCTTTCTCTCTCTCTCTCTCTCTCTCTCTCTCTGTATGTGTGTGTGTGATGGCATTCTTTTCTTTTTGGTCATGCTGCAAAAATTAAAGACACATCTACCCTGGAAAGGATCCAGATTTTACAAGTTTCCAAAAAAGCAGTCATGACTTGGAGGGAAGGGGCGTGTCTCCTGCAACGTGTCTGGGGTACTGATACAGTCTTGGAGGACTGCCAGATAGTTTGAATCTGTGTTGCTAAAGGAGAAAAAAAATATTTAGCTGATTTGGTAGCGTTCTCTGGGTATTTAATTGCAGCCTGTTAATACACACACACACACACACACACACACACACACAGGGGTGGAACTAGAGTGCCTGTGTTCAAAGCTCGTGGATTCTCCTTTGTATCATTTTTATATTAAGTTTCTTTTAAAGCCTAGAATGCATTGGATTTTAAAGTCTTAAAGAGTAGGGAGTATTGTATGGGAGTTGAACAAGCAGAAGCAACAAAGGGGACCCATTTTCACATTTTTTATCATCATTATCAGAACTGACTTGGGGAATATCAAAGTCATTTTCTGGGATCACAAATCAGCTGAGGTTTGTGACCCCATCCTAATACAATTTCCATATTGCACAAAATATCCAAGAGAATAATGTAAGAGATCTAAGACTAAAATTTGCCTTAAATAATTTTCAACTGCCATGCTTCATTGCTTCAACATTGCAAGATCAGGAACCCTAGTGAGAATGCCAAATCTGACGGGTGGACTTCAAAACCTGGGAACTAACACTGCTAGTTAATATGTCATCTGTGGTGTCTTCTTTAAGAACTCTGCACCACTGAGTCTACCTAACATAAAAACAATAATGGTCAGCAGATCTCTAGGATTTGAATCAGGTAATGCCAGAACTGAACCTGGAAATTTTTATAGGGAGTACCTAGGCTTGATCGCTGAATGCCGTGATGCTTTCCTAAAAGCCTTCTCTGTTTTTAGGAACTTATCATTCTGGGAAGCTGCAGAGAAAGCAATTTGGCCCAGAATCATAGTAATTTTTGTGAGAGGTATATGTGGAAGGGTGAATGAGTTTTGTACATTTTACTCTCATACTAACATTTTGAAGTAGGCATAATCTACCTCAAGGTAGGCTTAGTGAAGACAGTGTTTTAGATTTTAGTGTCTGAAAAGTTGTGTGCACATTTGCATAAATACTTGGACATTTAGCGAATTAATAGAAATATATAGCACCAGAGTTCTGGGTGGTTTTGCTGAAGAAAACACCACTCATGTCTTTTCTCTTTTTTCATGAAAATCAGCATTGTGGAGGGTATAGAGAGAAGTTTCTTGTACAATACAAAATCAAGGGGACCATAACATTGCTGAGAATGCCCATAAATATACTTAAGAAACTATCCAGATCCATTAGTTACCTGAGGTGGGCCATTTAAATTGGCCCATCTCTATTGCAGTGGTTAAGTGAGGCAACAATAGACAGGTACATTATAGAACAATCTGATCATCACAATGATCTGACCATCACCATCTCCCTCAGAAGATCACCTCACAACTACCACAGGGCCTAGCATGTAGCACAGAAATTGTTCTGCTGTGGGCCAGAGATGATCTAGAACAGGTCACGTCTCAGCAAAATGTACACCCAAGGCATGGAACTGAGGTAATTGAATACTAAAAACTAAGTGATATCAGCACCTGTCAAAATTGCTGCGAGGAGGGGAGGAACACTACAAAAGCAGTACTCTTAGTTTATCCTTCAGACTTAATTGCACATACAAACACTTTATAAACTAACTTTGTGTTCACTGAAGGAGAATTAAATTAAAATGGCAATGCATTACAAGCCACATCCAAATTATGCTCAACTAGTAGAAGTAACACCAAGTACATTGTTACCTAGTTATTTGGTTCATTATACAAAACATTATTATAAGTTGAAAATTATTAACTCATTCTTCTCTAGAAATAGAGTGCCATGCTAGTTAAGTTATTTGATATATGTATCAGCAACATTTCCTGCTCATTCTTATCCAAATTCTTATTGGCCAAAATGAAACATGAAGCCAGATGAAGAGGTGTTATAAGGTGAAAATTTGGTGATTGTTTCTCCCTAACTTTGGGGTGGATACTCTGAACTTTGGGGAAGATATATCTAAATTTCTAGTGATTTTGCTGTTTCAAAGGCTATCCAGAAATATTTTGCATATTGGAGGAAAACTCCAAAGAGAAAATAGGAGACAGATCAGGACCAATTCTATCCATTGGTACGAAACTATATGAAAAAGTAACAAAACTCCAACTACAAATCAATCTTTTGATTCCATTTGATTTGATTTGAAGACATACAAGCTGGGCAGCTCGTAAAATAGTGTCATCCTATAATTAAAAAAATACATTTATATAATACCAGTGAGCACACCAATAGCAAGTGGAAAAAATGGAGATTGTAGTCCAGAATATGTTAAAAGTTTCAAATTATAAAAGGTTATAATATTTTTAAAGTATTCTGATTAGTAATCTATTCTGAAATCAACTACTGGAATTACACTTGCAGTTTGATCAAAATTTTAAAATATGTTACATTTCTTTTTGGTGGGGTTTGTGATTTAAATATTTCTTTGTGGTTTAAGTATTAATTTTAGATATAGGTCTTATATTTAATATTTTATTTTAGATATAGGTCTTAATCTAAAACAGACCTATTTTAGATACAGGTCTTAATATTTCTTAAATTCTGATTAGTAAGTTTCTGTTTCAGCTATGGTCTTCAGGTGGTTTAAGTGAGTTATTATGTTCATTTTGATGTATATTACTATTTTGCATTGTCCATAGTTATATAAGCACTGAAAAATAAAACAACTAATGTTGCTAGGTTCAGCTCAGTCAAGGTACTCTGATTAATATAATTGATGAAGCTCCATGTTCTACAGAATCTCATTCAGCTTTTTAGTATCCCTCATTTTTGGCATGTTTCCTCCACAATTTTCCAGCTGAGCATCGGTGTTCTCAGAGGCAGGGAAGGGAAGGGGTACAAATGACAAAATGAACTATCCTAATGCTTGCACTGTGACATCACAATTTACATCATTTTGTTGTCATGATTAGGATCAAATGCCAATGTACTTGAAACTAATTCATTAATTTATTTATTAATTGTACAAGCTATCTGACCTTCCTGAAAGTGTGGAGGCATTTTTATTCTGCCTCTCAAAGAGTGAATTTCAGACCACTTCGCATTCCGATGTTTTTTATTGAATAGGTATGACTAGCAGGCATTTATCATGTTTTAGGATGCTAGTGACCTCTGTTGCAGACCCATCTTAAATCCTAAATTTCTAAAACAACATTTAAAAAAAATGTATTCAGCTCTCCACTTCTTCAGAGATACACTCTTCATGTATTTATTTCTTTACGGGAAGTTGACTCTCCTTATGTCTTTTATTCCAAAATGCTTTGTCTCAGGATGTCCCTCATTTAGAAGCTTTCCGACTCTCATTTTAGAGCCCAGGAGCTGAAAGGTATGGTTTACCATAGCTGGTAAAGATACACACACATTTAAACACACCCGTAATTGCAGCTTCTAAAAATGGTACTGTATCTTATGTGCTGTTTTACAATGGTGCTTCTTTTTCCAATCAACGTGGCTCTTTGCGCTTTTGAACACTTATGGATCCTTGCCAAATAACATTTTTTCTTTTATTATTACTTTAAAAAAAGAAGAAGATGCCTTAAGAGTTTAAACAAAAAGTTACAGTGGGTCTAATAATAAATCATAAAAACTTAATTCTTATATTTTTCTCTGTGGATTTTAAAATGTTTATTGTTGTTGTTACAAGAAATCTTTTTGACTTCCATTTAAATTTTGCAAAAGAAGTAATCAATAAAATAATGGAAAGGGTGAAGAAGCTGAATTTTTCAATATTTTAGTCATATCTGTACTAATAAAATAATGTACTGTGTCATGAAGAAATGTTTTATTTTCAATTAAAAAAACAACTTTAACTTTCAAGTATTTTAAAATGGGTTTATTCATGTTAAATTCACATGCTGCAGTCTATCCTGACAATATAAATTTTGACACTCTGACAGGGTTAATCTATATAATACTGTTCACAGAAACAAAACAGATATGTAGATACAACTCCATATGCGCATAGCTGCAATATTTAGAAGCTAAAGAATCAGAATATGATAGAGAAATGTTTTGGTACTGATGTATTTTATTTATTTAAATGAAAGTTCCAATTGAAGTGATATTTATATCACATCTTTTCCAGATTTATGTATTACTGATTTCTATGCAATTTTCAGGACAATGGGTTGAAGATAAGGTTCAAAAGTTTCCGTTGCAATTAGTAATAAGTACCGATATCTGGACTCTGAGCTTTGTGTGCGGAGCAATTTATACATGCAGTTCCCATCAATAGGAATAAAGAAGAGGATAAGGAACTATTGGTGGGTCAAAGAATTCAAATATATACATTAGAGTCCCTCAGCACAGAAGAAGCTGCTAACTCATAAGAATATCTCATGACTTTGCCCTTCTACTTTTTTATTATCATTAATTTTGTAATCTCTGCCCATTTCTTTAGTATGTTCTCCAAGCAGGAGAAAGTGCACTGGCACCTTTTAATCATTTTCTTTTTTTCATTATTCCTACATTTATATTTATTTTTTAAAATTAAATAAATTATTCCAACACTCTGAGATAGAGAAAGAAATGGAGAAGGCAAATCATCATCATCATCCAAACTTAAGCAAATTGCAGCATAAACAAAATTAATGGATATTTAATGAAAGTTCCCATGATCTCTAAAAGTTTGCTTTGCTCATATTTTAAGAAGAAAAGCTATTTAGAAAGAAATGCATGCTTTGCTCTATATCACCCTCTGGTGCCCCACCTTCACAGATGCTTTATTAGATCATTCAGGAGTTCCAAATTCCAGCGTACAATTTTCTGTAACTGCGTGCCTTTGGATATTCAATTTTTGCAACACTCTTCTTCTGAACTTTCCTGTAGCTCCTACTTTCCCAAGGAACTTGCCTTCCTTTCTCATTTTCCTTCCCTGCCCCCCTTTTCATTCTCTCAGTTCATACCCTTCTAGTCCTCCCTCTTCTTGAAAAGTGCACTGCCAAATGAAAACTTCCACTAATTTGGGGGCTAACTTGGTCCATTCTTTTGAGACTGGATAGAAAGGGGCTTGGCTTGGCTTCTCAACTTTTTGGGAGTGTGTGCACACATGTGTGTGCGTCTGTGGTGTGCATGTCTGAGGGTAGACTGCGTTTGCTGATTGGCTGAGAGGCTGGCCCAAAATCCCCCCCTTCAACAGTGAGGAGAAAGCGAAGAAGGGATCCACCTCTAGGACATTGGATCATATAAAAAGGGAACCTAAAAACTTGACAGAGTCAGTAGGAAGTTTCTGCTGGGGTCTGGAGTGGAACTAGATAAAGCAGACCGTCCCTGTATGACTGGACACTAAAGCAGAACCTAGGATACAAAGAGTCTTCATGTCTAATATTTAGACATGTTCAGCTTTGTGGATTCCCGGTTACTGCTTTTAATAGCAGCAACTGTTCTACTCACCAAAGGCCAAGATGAAGAAGATGGTATGTACAGTGCTTTGTGTGTGTTTTTTTCACTCTCTGTATAAATTAAGTGACAGTTTTTATCATATCCTGAGAGGAGGAGAGTGCATTTTCTCTTATTCTTTAACTGTTCTGTGTTGAACATAAAGCTGTCTCCTTCTCCGCCCCACCCCCACCCCTTGCAAATCATTTAAAATCAGAAAACACAGAGCAAGAGTCGACCCTTCCTACAAAATAGGGCGGTGGCAAAGCAAAGAGAGATGTTAACATTTTGTCATGTTTTGCTGTAATTGAAATTATTGTCATATGTGCTACACAAATAAATCTGGGCAACGTAAGTACATATGACGATAAATTCTGAGGCTGTTGTTATAATTGTTAAAAGGGGAAGATCAGTACATCTCCTTGAGCTTCCAGAAGTTTTTAAGGCTGCCTTGAATGTAGGGACAGAACTTTTGGAAAGCTGAAAAGTAAAATTTTTATATCACCTGACTTCTTTTATATCCATGATAGAGCAGAATTTAATGGAGAACATGAACTTTTTGAAAAACAAACTTAAGCAGCTGTGGATAGCCTTGGGCATTGTGGGGTATTTTTTTTCCTGGTCTCCCTCTCTCTCTTTTTTCCTTGCCTTGGGGAAAACCAACAAGTTGGACCAATTCAAAGCCTTGTGCTGTCTTGCCAAGTTCGGCAAAGCAAGGGTTGGGAGAAGGAAAAGGAGTGGGCTGTCATTGGGGAGGGACAGAAAGGGGGTATTCAGCAAATGATAGAAAAGTCATTGGAAAGTTGCTTAGAAAACTAAGGCACAAAGATTGTGAGCCAGAGGAAGTATAGAAAATAAGCCTGTTGCACTGACTTGCTAAAGAAGCCTGCAGAAGCCATCACAAAACTATTAAGTGGGAGGGTGGGGGGGGAAGCTTCAAAATGATTTATAAGGAAAATGTTTCAGCAATCTATAAAGCACGAAAGTCTAGACATCATTTCATAGACAAAGCCTTTTGGATGGCGAATGTTTCAGTATGACTTACCGCCTCTAGTTAAAAATAACCAGTGGTGACATCTAGTGGCCATGAAGAAATTCTCTTTTGCTTTTGGCTACTAAGTCATTTCAAGGTAGCCTTCCAACTGGGTTGTGGGGGTGGCCTTCAAAGGAATTGACATCAATCAAATGAGACTCTTTCTGGAGTCAAGGATTAAATATGCCTGTTGAACATCACTCCTGCCCACTTTGGAAGGAAAGAAAATTGACATGCCTTAGCAGAGAACTTTGGTGACTTCTGATTTCAAATTGTGGATATTTTGCTGCCATCTGGTGGATAGTTTGCACATTTATTACAATGTTCAGGGAAATTTTATTTTCCTATGGATCTTTTTCTTTTCTTGCTTTAAAAAAATCCCAGAAACTACTTATTTTCATCTTGTTATTTCCCATCCATTGGCGCAAATCAAAATAAATATTTTTTCTGGTTTGGGAAGTCTAGCATTGAAAGTATACATATATATCTTAAAAGGAAGAACTCTATTTTAAAAGCACCTGGCTCTGTGTCAAGATTTATAATTATGGTATTCTTTTATTTATTTTTTGAAATGACATATATTAGAAAAATTCTTTATTTTGGTTTTCTCCTTTAATTACTACTCTTGGCCTAGCTAGGTCTCCTCCATTTATCATGCAAAGAGCTAGCAAAATATTTCATCCAAGTCCATTGCACCTGCCTTGTGGAAATAGCCTTGCATTGGCTCATGCATGCCATGTCTCCTCTCCGAAATTCCTTTGATTCAATTCCCCCAAAGCACACATTATTGATAAGAAACCATTTCTTCCCATTAATGAATCATCTTTCGATTCAGATGCCATTTTTGTTTCTCTTTCTTCTTCTTCCCCATCTCTTTCTTATTTCAAAAGATTATTAATTTATTTTTCCTTGCCTTGTGTTTGGTTTGGCTTCAGTGCCAAAATGTTGAGGTTACAAATTGGATGTAACAACTGGCTAGATATTTTGTTTAAATTCCAAAGCTACTGGAAAGAGTTACTTTGGAGTGAGCTCGTTTCCTGTGTCATAGAACTCTGCTTGATGAAAAGCAGATGCGGTTTAAAAAGCCCCACAGAGAATCAAGTCGGTACAGTGCAAGAAAGGAAAGCAAATGCTGAGAAAAACACGCATGTGTTGTTCAAATGGCACTGTTCTTAAAATGTCTCCCATTTTGCTGCTCTTGTTAGCGCTTGGCCCAAAGAACAGTTGTTCACATCTGCATCTTGTTTCTTTTACACCTTCTCTTTCTCTTTCCCTTCATCTTATCTTTATCTTCTACAGTCGAACCTGGAAGCTGCACGCACAATGGAAAAATCTACAAAGACAAATCACTTTGGAGGCCTGAAAAATGTGTGGTGTGCCTGTGTGACTATGGTACTCCACTGTGTGATACCATTGTATGCAAAGATGTATCAAACTGCCCCAATGCTGTAGTCTCTCCGGGCGAATGTTGTGCAGTTTGTCCTGGATCCGGTATGAGCTACTGTATAGTTTATCTCCTTCCTAGCTACTCTATCATCCCATCATAATTGTCCACTTTCTTCTGACAGCCAAAACTGTCACTCATACATTCTCATATACTCTGGTAGTTATCTATTATTAGTCCATTTTACACATTTAGTCAAAATCCTCCACCATTTACTTAAATTACTTAACTTTACTTTCAGTTACATATCTGTTTCTCTTATTCTTATTCACTCTTTTAAAAATATCTAATTTTAAAACTAATCAGTCATGCCCATATGAAGCAATCACCTTTTAAACATTTAACATTTATTTATCCATTAATCCATTTGTCACTTATATAGTTACTTAATGCTGAGTTTTCATTCTAAATACTAATGGCAAATCATTGTTCTTACCCAAGGCTGCTTTCTGATCTCTTTCCATCGCAATCTATTCATTTGGATTTAATATACATTTTTATGAAAATCATTTGCAGGCAGGGAGGAAACTTGCAAGGGAGACAATATCTATGGAGCTAGGCAAGATTTGAGGAGAGTAAAGTTTGGGGAAGATGTTTTCAGGCTACAATATCAAAGCTTTATTGCATAGCAAAATAGCATATCATGGGGAAAAAATTGGGTACTACTGTATTTGTCTGAAATGTGCGCAAATGAAATCTGCTTGGCATTAACAATCATACATGGCATTTTCTAATTAGGCCACTTATGATAGGAGTTTCAATGTTCTATTATCTTCTCAAATTAACTGGATTCATCCAACAGAAGACAGTGACTCTGATAAGCTTGTTTAACCCATAAGCTTCATTGCATTAAAAAAACCTCATGATAGGCAGGAGAAATTTAGAAGCTTAAAAAAAACAATGAAACCATTTGGATGGTCACAATTTCTGGTTCTTAATACTCTTTTACATTTTGTATTCAAGATTCTATTCCTGCTTACCCAGATGTCACCGGTGTAGAGGTAATTATATTTTTGCAAACCAAACTTCAATTTTTGTAGTTATGTCATTTTTTAAAATTCCTGTAGCAATATGAATAATCCCTTTATTTTTTCTTTTATTTGGCAGGGTCCTAAAGGAGAACCAGGCCCCAAAGGAGATAGGGTAAGTATGTAGATGTTTGGCTGGTTGTAGTTCAAATTTAAAGATAAAAATATAAAAGCTATGTTCAAAAGTACGGAAAAAAAAACATTTTGTAATACTGTGATTCAGTATGGGAGATTGGTAGTCTATCCTATAATTGCTCATACACATTTGCTATAATTTTATGATTTGTATTACAAACACACACAATTCTGCTCACAAAATATTCAATGGCTACATTTGTTACACCTCATCCAGTGGGAAGCATATTCCAATTTCATTGACTTGCTGTAACTTTCCAAAATAACAGTAAAATAAAATAGCACCAATATTAAAACTTACGTGTCAGTTTCAATATTTAACTTTAGGTTTTTTTCAAAAAGACATATGACCCCTTCATCAGGGATACATAATTAATACTTTAAAAAGTTCCCATCCTAGTTGTAGTCTTCTTTTTTAAGGTTTATGGGAAATATTAAAGTATCCCCCATCCAAATTTTGCAGAGTTGCAGAGAATTTTCAACAAGTTCTAATTTTGCTCGTAAATGAGAATATACTTTCATAATAGTAATATCTGACTTCTTCCTATATTTGTTTTCAGGGACTTCCAGGCCCCGCTGGCAGAGATGGCATCCCTGGACAACCTGGCCTCCCTGGACCTCCAGGCCCCCCTGGTCCCCCTGGCCTTGGTGGAGTAAGCAACATTAATTTGGTTATTCCAATATTCCATATTTACAGACCCCTCACATCCTGGACATAAACTGTTCCAACTCCTACCCTCAAAATGAGGCTATAGAGCACTGCACACCAGAAC
>AZIM01003196.1:114880-132312 GCA_000516915.1 Ophiophagus hannah | reverse complement strand
ACACACACACACACACACACATGCTTATGTTATACAAATTGGACCTGGGCATCCTAGAACTACCATAGCATGTAGAAATACTAAAAATGAAATGCAAGTTATTGACTCTTTCCCTGAAATAACTCCCATTCTTCATCTATTTTTTCCCATCCTTTTCTAGGGTGAACCTGGCAAACCTGGTGAGAGAGGTGCTCCTGGAGCTGGTGGAGCTGGTGTAAGTATTTTGTTCCTCACCCTCTATTATTCACTTCAGTGATCTGGATGGATATCTATACAAGGATTGGTTTACATAATTGCTGGCAATAAATAGCTGCTCAGAGTTCTTTTATATAACTGGGCAGCTATACACATCTTTTAAATAAATACACATAATAATTCATACATTTGTCCATGCATACACAGATACATATACATAGCTACATAAATGTTGCCTTTGTCTGGGATCATTAGAACAAGCTGTGTGGGCTGCTACGTTTTCCCTATCTCAATGGACTAGAGTTCACATATATGTGCTAAGCTTTCTATAGTCAAAGTCCTTTTTTTAGGGCTTTTTGGATCTATATAAGAAGGGGGGGCAAGGAATGGAGGCTCGTGAGAGGGACTGGCTCAAAATCATCTAATAGGTTCTGAGGCCGAGAGTGGGCTAAACTCTGGGGTGCCCCATGCCAGTCCATCCATCACCTTCACCACAATGAGGTGGTTTTGCATGCAATGATAGAGAGAATGCAGGGATATTTTTACAAAGATAAATTATCCGATCCTGTGATATGTAGGAAGGCATTTGGTAGGAAGGTTTTCAATCAACAGATTTCTTTGGCAAGATTTATTTTAAAAGCATTGGGCTCTGCTTACTCTTCCTTGGTTTCTCCCAGGGTGCTCCTGGCAAAGACGGTGATGCTGGTGCCCAAGGTCCTCCAGGTCCAGCTGTAAGTACGAACTTGGTTTCTCCTTCTTCAGTATTATGAATGTTTACCCCTTTTTGGATTCTGTCAAGGTTTGAATTTTCCTACCTTTTCATTACAGGGTCCTGCTGGTGAAAGAGGTGAACAAGGCCCATCTGGTGCTCCTGGCTTCCAGGTTAGCAGGGTTACTTTAAAAAAATGTGTATATTTTCTCTCTTCAATATAGACACCAGTTAAATATTTAATGCAATTGCTTTTTGTTTCTTTTGAATGTTCAAATGATGTACATGCATTGGCTCAGGAGAACTGAACTAAAATACTTAATATATATGGTTGTATTGAGTACAAACCATAAGGGCTGTAACAACACTGAAAGAGTGTTTTCAGCTAGCTGGAGAATTCTGGGAGTTGAAATCCTGGGACTTAAAGCTGCCAAGTTGGAAAACACAGCTTGTAAAATATAAGCATGTAAAATTTATGAGGTGCTAGTGAAGTAAACCTGTTGTACTTAGTCTGTTTAATAAGCTGTATTTGATTGTCAGGCTTATCCAGTCCTATCAAAGCTAATATTTTCTTCACTTCTGATTTCTGTTTTTAGGGTCTTCCTGGTCCCGCTGGTGCCCCTGGTGAATCTGGAAAGCCTGGTGAACAAGTATGTAATGTGTTCATTTGTGCAGAACTGTTAAGAAGGAATTGTGGGGTCTGTACATGCTTTAAAGCAGGGGGAAAAACTAAATAAGGACCCTTGAGTTACAGATCTCTATTTGAGAAAGGTTAGTTTGGAGTCTGAACTCAGCACAAATATTCTCCAGAATAACCTTACTTTGCATATTAATAATGTCTGCCATTTTCCCCATTGGGACTTTTTGTGTATTTCTTTTTCTAATGGATGCATGCACCATCCAACAATTGAAAAGCATCTACTGACATATGGAAAATCAGCCCCATATTTTTCTGTTTTAGAATTCCTAATTCCTACACTCTTTTAATAACTATAGAGAATTTTAGTAGGTGGAGGTTTACCTTCTCTTCAGGGCATTATTATGACCAGTTTATGATTTCATGTTCTTTTGATGAAACACTTATTTGGTTAGACAAGCCACTTTAAAAAAACTTCAAAATTAAAAAAGACTTTTGGTAGCTTTCCAAGGTTTGGAACAGACTATCCTGGAAAGTGGTAAACTCTCTTTCATCCACTGAGGGACATTGATAATAACAGATAGTCACTTTTAAGGGGTGCTGGATAATTATGATCTAGAGATGTTGTAATAGTGGATTCCTGCCTTATTGTAATCTGGGACTACATCTTTCAAATCACTTTTTGTAAGAGTCTATTTCTGAGACTATGAGTCTATTATAAGGCAATGAGTATTCTATTTTTATGTGGCATGATCATAATTTCAAATGCAGATTAATACATAACACATATAACTTTTTTTTCTGAAGATTTCAGTAGCATTGGGACTTGAAATTAAATAAATTTTCTGGAGAATTTCATTTTTGACTAGTGCATCATCAGTAGGGCAGCAGAACATGCAGGGTTCAATTATTTTTTTCCATTTTTCTGAAGAAGAAACTAGCAGTTGAGGAAAGCCATCTTTAGAATTTATCCAGATAAATATTAATATTCCAAATAAAACATTTTGAAGGAAACAGTCTCTTGTTTGTGGAAGAAGATGATGGATATTTCTTTCTTCTACAGTATACTGTATCTTTGTCTTAGAATTCTTATTTCCATTAGAAAAAAAATACCTACCTTCTCAAATCTACTCTTCTATTTACCTTCTCTAGAACTTCATAATTGAAAGAAGCAAACCCCACCCCACCCCATCTAATCCTGCCCTCAGACACGATCGTGAACAATCTATTTCTTGCTGAACTGCATTCCACTTGTCCATCCCCATGTCAAATTGAGTAGATTATCTGCATGCATTCTCAACGGCTTTATCTTTTAACAATATCTGTTTCTCCTTACTCTGACAGGGCGTCCCTGGTGATATTGGTGCTCCTGGTCCTTCTGGTGCAAGAGTAAGTAAAGATCATCTCTCTAAGTCCTTGTATGTCTTTATTTGTCCAACAAGGCCTCCATAAACAATTTGTAATCAACTCACTCTTTATTTCATTTAGGGCGAGAGAGGTTTCCCTGGTGAACGTGGTGCACAAGGTCCTGCTGGTCCCCCTGGACCCCGTGGTGCCAATGGTGCTCCGGGTAACGATGGTGCTAAGGTAAAAGATGAATAAAGGATAAGATGAAAAGGCTATATTAAAGATAAATGAACAGACCTTAGCCTTGGGTATTCAGAATGATAGATCATGTATCCAAACCCATTAAACTGTTGCTTTCCTAGGAAAAATACCATTTTTACTTTTCCTCAATGTGCCTTGTGGGGATCAGAAAAATTAAATATTGTATTAGAAACATTAGAATTCAGAAAAAATATATATAAGATTTTTTTTAAAGGAAAAGATAGACACCTCTTTCCTCTCTCTCTCTCTCTCCCTCTCTCTTTGAAACCCTTGGTTCCATTCCTGATCAATGCCTTCCTTCTTGTTGCCTTGATTATACAATTCTAGGGTGATGCTGGTGCTCCTGGAGCTCCTGGTGGTCAAGGTCCTCCTGGTCTTCAGGGTATGCCTGGTGAGCGTGGTGCTGCTGGTCTGCCTGGTGCCAAGGGAGACAGAGTAAGTCCATGATAGTTGAACATGGTTGTCGTCAAAATGGCAGCCATCATCTTACTATGCCTAAAAAGATGGAGAACAAGCAAAAACATTCTGCCTTTTTCAAAGAACATCAAATATCATCTACTTTCCAGCTTCATGCATGGCTTAAATTTCTCCCAGATTGTACCTAAAGATAATCTTAACACAGATATTTACTACTTGTCCATCAGGTCAGTCTGACTTAGACTGCATACTAAAATTTTGGATGGGAGTCTGGAATGATATTGAAATATCTGAATAATATCAGTTCCCAACATTGTGAATTGGGATTTTTTTTTAATTGTAGACAAAGTATGACTGTTGTTAAATTTACAGTCTTCTGCACCCATGATGCTCATCTATCGATAAGTCCTTCTCTAATGCTGCCATACAAACAAACTGCTGGGAGAATCAAAAAGGCAAAAAAAAAAAAAGAATTAATTTTATATTATCTTCCATTAACTGGCTTTCAGATATTTTCCTGAATGCAGCCCAAACCAAATTAAAAGGTTGACTGACCTTTGTTGTCTTCTAGCTTGGCCTGAGGCCTTGTAATAAGAAGTAAAACTTAAGAGGGCAATCCAGGATCATGATTTTTATAGCTTTTGAGATATGTTCAAGAAAATTCCTAACATCGAGCATGAGGTGAAATCTTATTTCATGATTTCAAAATATATGAATATTGAAAAAGATGTTGAGAAAGAATGCAGGGAAAAGCAACAAAAATTATTAGGTGACTGGAGACTAAAATATATAAAGAAAGGTTGCTGGAATTGGGTATGTCTAGTTTAATGAAAAGAAGGACTGGGGTGACATGATGGCAGTACTCTAATATTTGAGGGGGGCCACAAAAAAGAGGGGGTCAGTGTATTCTCCAAAGCATCTGAAGGTAGGACAAGAAGCAACAGATGGAAACTAATAAAGGAAACAATTAACTTAGAACTAAGGAGAACTTCCTGACAGTTAGAACAATTAATCAGTGGGATGGCAGAAGTTTGGACAACTATTGGAAACCATCTGAAATGGTACAGGGTTTCCTGCTTGAGCAGGATTGAACTACAAGACCTATGAAGTTCCTTCCAAATTCTATTATTCTTTTATTCTTTCCAATCCTTATGCCTTTCTGATCTTTTCAGTATTGATGATCTTCATTTGCCTTTCCGCGTTTCTAGGGTGACCCAGGTTCCAAAGGCGCTGATGGTTCTCCTGGCAAAGATGGACCTAGAGGATTGACTGGACCAATTGGCCCACCTGGACCAGCTGGTGCTTCTGGTGACAAGGCAAATATTCCATCAACTTGTTCTCCCAAAACTCCTACTGATTTATGATCATTGGAAGCTATGCCATATGTTTTACTTAACATTTGACATTCCCTGGCATTTACACAGATCTGGGCATGAATTAAGAACTAGCTGCCATTCTCATGTCAAACTTGGATTGTCTTTTTTTGTGTGTGAAAGCACCAGGGAAAGCAAAATGGCATAAATGAGAAGATAAGCCAATATGCAGATATTTATCTAGGACAAATTGCCTGGAAGACTTTTTGTAGCAAGTTCTAGACTTTAAGAAAATCCTCTGCTTAATTTTAGATATAACATTTGATCCTGAGGATAGCTTTTTACAAATGCTAGAAACTAAACCAGTGAGATACTCATTGGTTTCATTTATTTCAAGCAAAGTAACCCAATGTGCATCTTCCATTTTAATGCACAGACTAGAATTCAGATATTACACTTCTCCATATTTTATGATGCAGTTCCTGGCTTATAACATATGTTTTTATGAGAAATGCATTAAAATAATTAGTCTATTTTACAATTAAATGAATTCAAAATACCCAGATTAAAAATGTCATTTTATATAGATTTTTAAAACACCCTATTTAATGTGCAAATAGTTTGAGGTATACTTGTAAATGAATATTGACTGGAAACTGACTAATCTACCCACCCAAAGGACATGACCAGTTTTCCCACTTCTCATCTCCCTCTCTCTCTTGGAAAAAGAAGCATTTGTGATTTCTATCCAAGTAGTGAATAGTACCTAATGTAAGACTGACTTATCAAAATGGAATTGTTCTTATAGTACATTTTTAATGCACGGAAAGCTATTTCTAGGTCTGGTGCTTAACCGTGTTGCTTCTTCTTCTTCCCCAGGGTGAAAGTGGTCCCCCTGGCCCTGCTGGCCCCACTGGTGCACGTGGTGCTCCTGTAAGTAATTTACCTTCCTAGGTTTGTTTTTTATTTTGCCTTGAGATGGCTTGTCTTGAAATGCAGTCTATAAAGCTCTTGCTTAGCTAGATAGCTCTTATCCTTTCTTCTTAACTTTGCATTGCTTTCATTCTTCATGACATTTTCTGTCTCTTTCTTGTCCTTCCCAGGGAGACCGTGGTGAACCTGGACCTGCTGGACCTGCTGGATTTGCTGGACCCCCTGTAAGTATGATGGAAAATCTCTTCTGCTTCTCAGGAACGCCATTAAAATGCTCGCATCCTCTTATAGCTATAATGAGGTGAAGGCTTTCTTCACACAAAATGCTTAAACTTAGAAGTCTAGCAGATCTATTAATGCAACAGGTTAAACCCAATAAGTGTTTGATTTGATTGGGTGTTTTCTGTAATTTAGCTTATTATGTGAATCCAGTCCATTAGATAAATGTGTGATCTGGTATTAACCAAGACTCTGGATTAATTTAGCAATCAATTTACTGTGTTATACCATTATAAGAACATAGCAAGTGAATCAGAAAACAGCCATACATTACCATCAAATGATCTTTGGTAGGAAAAGAAAGTTGAACCAATCAATTCCAGAGTTGGGATGATAGTCAGTTTGTCCTTACCTATAATTACAGTGGTTAGATAGGTATGAATGAATACAAATAATTTTTCCAATAATATTTCATACTCTGAACCACTTTGGAACTCACAGAAACCAATAGAGATCCAGAAAGTAGGTCACTGTGTCCAGTTGGATTTGTGTTAATGGTATTTTTCAGAAGCAAATAATTTGGACTATAATAGAGAGCAGTCACAGAACTAGTTTGATTGAAATACCAAGAACATTAGACAGGTTATTCTTGTTGCAAGTTATTTAATTTGTGCGTCTCAATTTTTTGGTTCTAGCAATTCTGTGAGGGTGATTGGAAAGGTAGATTATTATTGCTCTCCAAGCATTCCTTGAGGTAGTTATTGAAAGGTAAATGTTTAACCAAAATCCAGAAAACAGTATAGAGTGGTACCTTGGTACTCATTGCTAATTGGTTCCGGGAGGCAGGATAAGTGCCAAAAACAATGAGTACCAAGCAAAGTTGAGTGCCAGGGTACAATTTTAACAGGAAACTAGAAGTTTGTTGAAGGATTGGTTTAGTTAGATATACTTGGAAAATGCATAGGAAGGTAGAAATTAAATCTCATAGAACCAATATACACCTGTGTCTCTGTCTCCATCTCCCCGATCTTCACCATCCATGTTGTTTCTACTCCAATAGGGAGCTGATGGACAACCAGGTGCTAAAGGTGAACCCGGTGATGCTGGTGCTAAAGGTGATGCTGGTCCTCCTGGTCCTGCTGGAGCTACTGGCCCTGCTGGCCCTGCTGTAAGTTCTCCTTCACCACTTCCCACTCTCTTCCATGAAAATTTACCTTCTCTCAGCCTTTAGTTTCATGCTAATCTCTCCCTATTGATTGCAGGGTCCTATTGGTGCTCCTGGCCCCAAAGGTGCTCGTGGAAACGCTGGTCCCCCTGTGAGTATGGTTCCCCCCCCACTATATTATTAAATCAGATGCTATATTATAAAATGGTAGTTCACTAAGGATTCAAATTATTGTTCCTGTTTTCAAAGAATACAGAATTCAATATCTGATAAAGGAGAATATTTGTGGCTCAGGGTTAGAAAGGAGGGGTCCTTGGTGCTCTCTGAGCTTGCTTGTTTTCTTGCAGACATTTTGTTACCCAAATTAGGTAACACCATCAGTGTTAGAATTCAACCTGCAAAATATCTTAATAATTTATTTATTTTTAAAAAATCTTCTGATTTCTATTTTTTTTATTTTCCTAAATTGATTTAGGAAATTAATAAAACTTTCAGCACTTATGAAGTGCTGAACAGAATACAAAAGAGACAACTTTTCTCTAAGAGCCTTTAATTTACATTAAGTAGTTGGGACAGGACTTTAAATAAATATCATTTAAATATCATATTAAATAAATATGATGTCCCTATTAAGAGGGTCTCACTAGCTGACTTAATGCCATGTATGATAGTGAAAGAATCCTATTCTAGATCCTGTCTAGAACATTCTAGCAGATATTAGCACCTAGATCATATACTCTTACTTGGCTAATATATTTGAGATTCCCAGTTAGAAGTTCAGAAATTCATCAGAAATAAAAGCATCTCCATGTAAATGGTGCATGGTAACACCAGACAAGGTGTTAAAAGGTCTGAGAGCTTTTTGCGCCAGCTTTCACATTTGTGAATCAGAACAAAACCCCTTTAAACAATTGCATTCTCTAGAACATGGTATATACAGTGAACTTGTGTTAGTCTTCTTTTGTACAAAAGGATAATTGAAAATGGAATGTTTCTTTATTTTTATAGGGTGCTACTGGATTCCCTGGAGCTGCTGGAAGAGTTGGACCTCCTGGCCCATCTGTAAGTAACCACACAGTTTCATCAATAAATTGGGCAGGGGGCGGGAATCCTCAAAACTTCAAAATGGCCGTCAGGATGAGAAGGAGAATTTCTGCCCCCTTTGGCAAATGACGATCATAATATTAATTATAAAGAGGAAATGTCACTAATGTAAGAGAAGGCTGAAGAAATTCATGTTTTAATATGCAATGAGATAAATGCAAATTAATTTTCCTTCGTCTCTTTCTTGAGACTAAAAATTTATTAATTTCAATGAGTATTCAATCTAATGATTAACTCTGAACTGGAAGCTTTAAAATATTCTACTTACAAACAGGCTTTGCACCCAGTTTTTTTTAAATAAATTGTTGACTGAAAGAGGTCAGCACAAAATTAAAGCATTTGTAATGGAGTACAGCTTAGTATTTCAGTGTTGTGGAAATTTGGTAGGTATTTCAGTTCAGAAATACACAACAAAGTGAAGGAATAAACAGGAAAAGTATATCAGGAATATATAATACTGATATGATAGATATATCTTATTTCCCAGGGAATTCTGGGAGTTGTTGTTAGAGAGGACAGATTAAGATCTCTAAGAGGAAAATATTAAAACCCTCATCATGAATCTCTCAATTGTCATTGAATCAATGTCTGTCAATTGAAAATGCTGGATTTTTTCAACATGCCTCTTGTTCAAAATGTGGATAATCAGTTTCCTTGAATGGGCTTTAAGAAATATACAACTAACATGATTAGCCAATGGCAGAGAAAATTTTGCTCATCCAGAGTGATCTGTCTGATTTGAAGTGTAATTGCATTCCCATCCAGGGCTCCTCATTTAATAAAGATTTATATTAAAAATATTGTTGCATATAACTCAGCCTTTTGGCTGGACATTGCAGTGACTGATAGGCCTGTTACCTTTCTTTTCCCAAAGGGCAACATTGGTCTTCCTGGCCCACCTGGCCCTAGTGGAAAGGAAGGAAACAAAGGACCCCGTGGTGAGACTGGACCTGCTGGACGTCCTGGCGAAGCTGGACCTGCTGGCCCACCTGGACCTTCTGGTGAAAAGGGATCTCCCGGTGCTGATGGACCTGCTGTAAGTAAATCTAAAATTCACTTCTCTTAAATGAAATGTTTGAGACAAGTTGGGCATCTCCACTTTGAGATGTTGTCCCTATTACATCTAGCAATACATTTTTGAATACAAATTTGTCTTAAACTAATATTTAGAGATATCCTTCCCTGGTGGTAATGTTGCAGTAGGCCTTTTCATGCAAGTTCCACTCATGACCATTTTCATGGCAATTGGTAGATATCTATAGAGTTCTGCATCTTTTTCTGGGCAAAGGCAGCTCCTTGTCATAAGAAACCATGTATCCCCTGGATCAGGCTTCCCCAATCTCAGCATCCTGGAAATGTCCCAGAAATCTTAAAAACAGTCAGTTCTGGAAATCAAACTAGGCACAAATGGGGATCTCCAAGTTGGAAAAGTTATTCAAATTAGTTACATTTTTTTAAAAATGCTTTCCTACCTTTGTATAGTTATGTTTACTAGTTTATTTATTTGCTTATGTTGTTTTGAATAAAAAAGCATGACACACAAAAATCTCAGCAATAAAAGAGTCTTCTATAGGGAGTTTCACATTTAGCCATCATTAGATGAGAACTCCTGTTTAGGAAGGCTATGGGTTAGAAAACGAGGAAAGAATGATATTACTTGCAATATTAAAAAGTATCAGGGCATCCATCAGTTTTCTCCTTCATCTAAATCCTCTAAGATTCTTGTAATCCAGAAGGGACAATACACTGTTCGTTGCTCAGTTATTGAGGTCTAGTTCCATCATCTTCTCTAAACTAACATCCAATGGCAATGTTAGCTGAAGACAACAACATGTGCAGGCAGTCTATACATCACTGAAGAATCAAGATGGGGAAATCTGGTAGAGCATACTACTCATAAAAAAGAAACCTGATTGTCCACTAAATCTATGCCTTGTTTCTAAAATCTATGCTATTTTGTTTTATAGGGTGCACCTGGTACTCCTGGCCCACAAGGTATTGCTGGACAACGTGGTGTAGTTGGTCTTCCTGGACAAAGAGGAGAGAGAGGATTCCCTGGACTTCCTGGTCCCACTGTGAGTACTTCTCTTCAGTTCAGTCAACTGGAGTTTTCAGAAATGCAATATGGATCCATTTTTATTCTTTAGCTTTATGAGATAAACTTTGATCTCCAAGAAAGAAGCAAAGTACTGGAAAAAATATCTGAGGTCTCATAGGAGTGTTCACACATATGTAGGGCTACAAACACAGAAGAAAAATTTAAGTGGATTTTTCTTCAGACCAATAAATAAATAAATACGAAAAAACTCAATGAAGATTTCCTTTTGTTTAGATGTTTCTTTCTTCAATAATATTGTGCTGAACGTGTTTGTATGAAAAACACAATTGATATGCAGGGTATATTTCCAAGGAGCAGTGATTAGGGTTGCAACTGATGTCTCAAAGCAATTTTTTTTTAATCCAGTTATAGTTCTTTATTTCTGCACATTCTTACAATGCACAATAGCAATGGGCTTGATTTGTTTGTTTCCCCATTTGTGATACTATTAATGTGCACTGCTGCAGAAATAGGTTTTGCTTTCTACTAGTGGTAAATTTTCCTCCATTCTGAGGCTGCACTAAAAAGATACATAGCAATACTTCCTGAAGGAGCAATAGTTTCAAAATTTCACACAGAGCAAAGCATCAATATTTTCACTAATCATGACTCTATAGCTACTTGTTTGTCCATGAAGCCCAGAGTTTTGCACAATTTACAGCCTTTCCTTTTCCTTGGACTTCTCAAGTTTGAAAACATTTTTTTAAAATCATAAGAGACCTGTTGCTCCTAACAAAACGCGACATACTATAAACCCACAGACTGGCTGATTGTCCATTCAAGTATTTATCTGAGTCATGTTGCTAAGCCTTCAAAATAGAGTTGATGGATTTTCTGGGTTTTAAAGCCCTTGTTCCTTGCTGAGAGGCCAGTCTTTTCTGAGAAATGTACTTCACAAATTCTTGGAATTCCATTTTAAATAATACATTACAATAACATAAAAGGACTCTTCAACTGCAGAAACAGCAGCTGGAATTAATTTTTGGAGATATTTGCTTTCAAAATTTCTGACTGTAAATCTTTCAATCATTTTTTCCCCTGTCATGAAGTCTGGTTTAGAATTTAGATAAAGTGAGCAATCTTACCTTGCACTAATCCAAAGGACAAGCACTTTTCCCAGAGCTAGCTGTTCCATCAGGCAGTGAGATTTTTGTTTGGTCATATTCGGCTTGTCATGAAAAAGCAGCAAATGCTCAACTATGTAATCTACTAGGAGAAAAAGGGAAGATCTACGGTCAAATTAGCTGGCTGACTATGCATTTAGATTTAAGCAATTCCAAATCAGGCAGCAAAATATTGTATCTTACTGTGTATCTTAGGCCTTGAATTTTGGACAGGTCCTTTTATTAGTATTTTCCCAGATACTGAGTACTAGAGAATATCCTTCATAATCTATAAAATTTTATTCTTCTTTCTCTCTTCGGAACAGCAGTGAATCATAGCATTGCATTCTCTTTTGTGGTGCACAGGGTGAGCCTGGCAAACAAGGTCCATCTGGTTCCGCTGGTGAACGTGGTCCCCCTGGCCCAGTTGGTCCCCCTGGATTGGCTGGACCCCCTGGTGAATCTGGACGTGAGGTGCGTGCTCATTTTTCCAAAGGAGTTTGGTGCTTCCAACTCTCCTCAACATGTTTGTTCCTCTGTGCAAGTTTAGTGTCATCAAACCTGCTACTATTAATTTCAAAATAGACGTTTGTAGCTTTGCCATCCCTTAGAGGCAGAACATGTCCAGTGTCATACAGGTTGTCCCCAGTTCAATTCTTAAACTCTCTAGATAAAAGAGTGGTAGGAAATTCATGAAAGATCTGTGTTTGAGACCTTAGAGAGCTTTAAAGCATCAAGATAGGTGGAGGCTAAATGAACTAGAGGTTGGATTCAGAACAAGGGAGCTTCAGGAAAAGACACTGATTAGATAAATGAAACAACAATGATTAGATATATGAAAATCTCGAATTCAGTTTTTAGCATTCAAAACTCCTGTTTAAAAGACTTCACTGGAGACCTTGGAGGGGTATTCTCGCTAAATGACCTAAGTAATATCCCAAGGTTTGACTTGGGATAGAGCCATTTCATATAGTCATGCATTCAAATTAAATTCATGGGAGAGGCTGGAATTCCTTGTCAGGCATAGGATTCTAAATTCTCTATTGTGCTCAAGTTCAAGTTCCGGCTTTCCTGGATCTTGTTTAATCTGTCTCCCTTCTTCCTTGATTCACAGGGTGCTCCCGGTGCTGAAGGTGCTCCTGGACGTGATGGTGCTGCTGGTCCCAAGGTGAGTTTATTAGTTATTGATATGAATCACATACCAAGTATCAAGAACTTACCTAGGCTACAAGATAATCATATTCAAATGAATCATATTCAAATCATATTTAAAATAAATATGGCTGGCTTCACGCTGATTCTCTCCCTTTGCCTTTCCCAAATAGGGTGATCGTGGTGAGACTGGCCCTGCTGGTGCTCCTGGTGCCCCTGGTGCTCCTGGTGCCCCTGGCCCTGTTGGCCCTGCTGGCAAGAACGGAGAGCGTGGTGAGAGTGTAAGTGGCCTTTTTTTTCCCCCATTCTTGTGGCCTGTTTTGTATGTAGCAAGAGAAACCTTTTTCCAAACACTAGAGGGAACCTTTCCTGTCCCAAGAGTTGTGCTTTCGTACGCGCAAGAGAATATCAATCCAAAACAAACTGATTTGCAATTGATTTTCATCTTCCAAAAATCAAGCTTCTCTTTTTGATAAAATGTCATTGATTCTTCACTAAATGTCCACTTAGACTCATAGTTGTGGGAACAAAAGAGAGATTGAAGCCACTGTCTCAATAAAAGAAAAAAGAAGATTTGTTCCTTGTAAAGTAAAATATAATTCAATTCCAGACTTCTTCTTGCTTGAAAAGAAACAGTCCCATAGAGTGACTGATTTCCCAAAGAAATGAATAGCTAGTGGAGATGCTTAATTAATGGTGTGAACATTTCCTCCTCTTCTTTTTCTCCAGGGTCCCGCTGGCCCTGCTGGTCCCGCTGGTCCTGCTGGTGCTCGTGGTCCTGCGGTAAGTTGGAATTTGAAATACTTCTTTTTCTCAGAAGAAACCACATAATTTAAAGGTTATTCTAGTTATTATGTTAGAGGTTGTTCCAAGAGTCTTGCCATTGCACAGCACTGAATGAAGGTAGTTGACTTTGTTGTTGTCCATATATATGCAATTTTTGCCTTAGGCTAATAAGACAGCCACCAATATTTTCGGTAGCCAAAGTGTTTATAAAGAAATGGTCATCAATAAGTTTTGCTGTGTTTGTTAAAAACTGATTTTTTAAAAAAAAAAAAAACTTTCTTCTGGTCTTTTCCCAGGGAGCACAAGGTGTCCGTGGTGACAAGGGTGAGAGCGGTGAACAAGGTGAAAGAGGCATGAAGGGACACAGAGGATTCTCTGGTCTTCAAGGCCCCCCTGGCCCCCCTGTGAGTATCTGTAATTGACCAAGAATAAGATTTAACTTTTTTTTTAGCTCCAGTTGGTTAAAAAAAGGGGGGGGATATGTGTTCTATGTTAATCCATTATGTTAGTCAATTTCCGTGTCAATCCCATTGCCTTAAAATTTCAGATCTGGATTCATGTGTAATTTATTACAATGTAGACTTTGAAAAATATCACAGAGTTTGTAGCTGTTCATGCTCCCTGTGTAGAAAAGGATATCCTAATTCAAACAAATTTGCTATTCCAAATATTTTATTAAGGAGTTTCACTCAATGCCGTAACTCTGTAGAAAACGATTAAATGGAAGCCCCAATGTTTAGAGTGTAGATAGGTTTCTGAGCACAGACAGCAAGGAAGAGGTGTACACTTTTCTGCTTTGGATGTGAGTTCTCAACTGAGCTTCATTTGTAATATACAAAAACTGCAATTTGTTTGTATAAGGAAATGCTGCCTATTGAAATCATTTTAATTTTAAAACTACTTCTACAAATTTTCCTAGAAAGAAATCAGCTTTTGAACAATAGCAGAACTATCTGCCCTCATCAAATATTTTTCTTTACAAATCAATTTACAAATTAATAAATTCAAATTTATCACTTTGAAATCAACGCCAGCAGGAATGTTTCTGAGATCAGTGTAATGCAATAGGCCTCAAAACGTCTTGCATATTGTGTTTTCTGATAATAGTAGACACAAAGTTGAGGCCACCCAATTGGCAGAGAAATAGACTTTCAAAAACATCAACATTTGGTTAACATTCTCCCTTCATGCAGAAAAGTTTTCCTCCATTGTGTGATATATTCAAACATTTAGGTGATCACAAAAGACTGTACGCAGAAAAATAGATATGTACATACATCCATGTGCACTGCATATGTATTGATTCCCTGAGTCCATAAGAGAAGCCGTTTGCAACAGAGAGAGAGAGAGAGAGATTATGGACAATTAAGAAGCCCAACATTTCATATTAAACATTATCAGACAAATTTCATTTTTAAGTCACTGTTAAGGTTGGGATTTCAGCTTTCTCACTTGTCATTGTATTAAAATAACCAGATACCCATCTAGATGATTTGGTAATTGATAAGTTTCTTTTCTGGTATAGGGCTCTCCTGGTGAACAAGGTCCTTCTGGTGCTTCTGGCCCTGCTGGCCCAAGAGTAAGTATGATTATTCTGTAACATTATCTGCTGTGTTATAACCATCCAGAATGAATAGGAAAACTCTGAGAATAACCTGAAATCTCTTGAATCTGATCCGGGATGCAGAATCATAATGCAATAACTGGAAATAATGTGTTATTGCAAGATGAGCATAACATAAAACTCTAGTAGTCTAAAGAAAAATGAGGCTGAATTTTGCTGAGACAAATGTCAGAAATATATTTTTATGCTGAATTGGATTCTAATGGTCAGCAAACATATAGTATTATTTTAGAAGAAAAGAGATGCATCCTGTTATTAAAAAAAGAGACTTGCTGGATGTGTCTTATTTTAGCTTTTTTTTTTCCTTTTCTATCTTATGCAAATGCTCACTAAACATGATTTTTTTCTCTTCTTGACAGGGTCCCCCTGGATCTTCTGGTTCCCCTGGCAAAGATGGTCTGAATGGTCTCCCTGGTCCCATTGGCCCACCTGGACCTCGTGGTCGTACTGGTGATGTTGGCCCTGCTGTATGTATTGATTTTAGAAATATCACAACTTACCTACAATGAGTCAGAAAGATTTTTGCCTTTAATTCTTGTTCTTTTCATATTCCTCCTGCAGGGTCCTGCTGGACCTCCTGGACCTCCTGGTCCCCCAGGCCCACCTAGTGGTGGCTTCGACTTCAGCTTCCTGCCCCAACCTCCTCAAGAGAAAGCTCATGATGGTGGCCGCTACTACAGAGCTGATGATGCTAATGTAATGCGTGACCGTGACCTGGAAGTTGACACTACCCTCAAGAGCCTTTCTCTTCAGATTGAGAACATCCGTAGCCCCGAAGGAACTCGTAAGAACCCAGCCCGTAGTTGCCGTGACCTGAAGATGTGCCATGGAGAATGGAAGAGTGGTAAGTGCAGGACAAGTCATATCTGAGCTTCTAAAATAGTATTTACTGCTACGAATTATCTTCTTTGTGTCTGAACATGCCTTGTGCTGTCAGAATTGCTGTTCTTTCTTCTTGCACTGATGATCTTTTTCTTGCATGCTTTCATTAACTAAGTTATTCACAATATAGCTATTGATTCAGCAGGGGTCAGCAAGATCCTTTGAGCAGAATATTCAGAAATTTCACCTAAATATTAATTCTATTAAGAATGTTTTCTTTCTGCAGAATATGATCTGCATTGATCTAAGTGAGATTCTCTTTCCAAGAGAGTTACAAAAATTAACAACTGTGGCCTGTTCCAACTCTTCAAAGAGAAGTAACAAGTTAGGATGTTCTTTCTTCTGTCAATTAGTAATAGTGGAAAGTGATGCAATAGCATCTCCTTTTATTGAATATGGTCATGCTCTGCCATTAATCCTTAGGCCCATTATTTTCATAGAGGCATATATGCATTCATTCATTGTTTTCATACAAGGATATTCATCAGCACCACCACTATCACCATCAAATGTTGCATATATTTTAGGAGATGGAGAGACAAAGAACCGATAGCATGTGAAGATGCTATAGAAATGAAGAAACAAAGAAAATAGAGTTAGCCAATTAACCAATGAAATAAATGAGAACTGTGTCCCTTTCAAGATCATTGTCTGTCAAATTACTAATTTATTTTCCCTGATAAATAGGCATGTATTGGATTGACCCCAACCAAGGCTGCAATCTGGATGCCATTCAAGTCTATTGTAATATGGAGACTGGAGAGAGCTGTATCTACCCAGCTCAGGCCACTATTGAACAGAAGAACTGGTACATCAGCAAGAACCCTAAGGAGAAGAAACATGTCTGGTTTGGAGAGACTATGACCGATGGATTCCAGGTCAGACAGGAAAGATTAAGCAATGTTGTTTCTGGGTGTTGTGGAGGAATTTCTACAGGAGATGAGGTAAATACTACTTCACTTTTTCTTTTCTCTTGGCAGTTTGAATATGGTAGTGAGGGATCCAACCCAGCTGATGTTGCCATCCAACTGACCTTCTTGCGCCTGATGTCCACTGAGGCTTCCCAGAACATCACCTACCACTGCAAGAACAGTATAGCTTACATGGATCAACAGACTGGAAACCTGAAGAAATCTCTGCTCCTCCAGGGCTCTAATGACATTGAGATGAGAGGAGAGGGCAACAGCCGTTTCACCTATTCAGTTATTGAGGATGGCTGCACGGTGAGTCTTCAGGTCCTTTAGATCAGGTTCCCCAGCCCCTAGACCTTGGACTGGCACCAATCCATGGCATGCCAGCAACTGGGCCATGCAAACAAGGGAAGCTCCATCCAAGGGATGCAGGCAGCATGTGAAACCATGCCCTCTCCAGTCCATGGAAATACCTTTCTCCACTGAACCAATCCCTGGTGCCCAAAAGGTTAGGTGCCCCTGCTTTAGATGGGGCAGCTCTGTTTGCTGCAATAGCAATAACAATAGCACTTAGAC
>AZIM01003194.1:76017-92150 GCA_000516915.1 Ophiophagus hannah | reverse complement strand
TTCTATTCTATTCTATTCTATTCATATATTGGAAAACACTGTTTTTATTTTAAGCGAGCAAGCCTTGAGGTCTCCTCAGCTGTAAGGAATAGATGTTTTAATGTCCAGTAGTTTTTATTTTATTTATTTATTGGAATTTGTTAAACAAAAATGAGAACAAGAATAAGAGAATAAAAATACAATGACAGGGATGATAGGAATGTCAGTGCACTTATGCACGCCCCCTCTACTGACCATTTAAGTATGAAGTAAGTATGACAACTCTATCACAGAAATTATATTTTTACAGTCAAGTTTAATAATAGTTAATAATAATAAACAATAAACCAAGTTCATAATAACAGAATCCTGGGAACTGTTTTTTTGTATGATTTCATATGTTTAGATTAAATTGATGGTTTTAAATTATGGTTTTCTCTACAATTCCTCAGTTTAGACATAGTGGGGAATGATGTTTTATTTAAATAGCACAGGCTATCTTGTGATTTCATTCATGTGATGAGAACTCATGATCTCTTGTTAAATCTGATCTGAATCTTTGTTTTTGAAAATGCAAGCTCAACCCTCATAAACAAGTAGTATTTTCTTCTTAACTGAATTTGAAAATCAGAGAAAACCTGACATCGACATGGATTTTAAAAGGGAGGGTTGAGTAGTTCTTCATTTAGGGAACTATTTCTAAGAATTTCCTCTCCTTCTTTTCCTTCTTTTCCTTGCTAACTTTGTCTCAAAGGTGAGGCTAAGGACAAAGATACTTTCTGCTAACCCAACTAGCTAAACAGATTTGTATAGGAGGAGGCAATTCTGCAAATGAATTGTGTCTTCAAAGCAAAATTTCAGTGATTGATATAAACGGTAATTAAAGGAAAGAAGAAACTGAACATTTAAAGGTCTTTCTAAAAGAAAATCAGCATGTATTCTCCAATGATCATCTGTTGACCTACATTTCAGAGAGGCTTTTTTTTCTTATGGAGGTAGGGAAGAAAGTCAACAGGTATATGGATGCAGCTGACCCTGCTGGCATTGAATAGCCAGAGATTTAAAAAAATGTCAAAGTTCTTCATTAGAAGCTTTTGAGTCATAGGACAATCCATTTATAGATTACAAATTGGTGAAATAAAAAATAAATAGTAGGTATGAATAGGAAATTTTCTCAATGGAGGGAAGTAAGAAGCAGAGTCCCTAAAGAATGTGTATTAGGGTTGTTCTTTTTAATTTGTTCATATTGTGTTCTTGACCTCAGGGGAAATGGCATTGTTTTATACTGGAAGACTGGTCAACCAAATGTGGTTCTGTTTAAATTGAGGCAGAAAAATACTGAATTTTAAATACACTATATATATATACACTATATATATAAAAACAGTGGAAGTATCTGAGCTGAATGTAAAGGTAGAAAATATTATTTTTGTGGAGCTATGGTGAATAATTCAGTAAAGATGTCTATGTCTATTCTGAATGCTAGGGCTCATTTGAATGACCATTTGAAGTTATTCATCACTGAACAATAGTGCTTATCAGTCCCTAAAGTTATGGCCACAACATCACCCCTGCAGGCACATAGTCAAAGTTCAGGTATTTGGCAGCCTGCCTGAACTTATGGGGCACTTTGATTTCTCCCTGCCTATCTCCTCCCCATCTCTGCCCTGTTGACCACCCTGCACAGTGGCAATTCTCAGTGAGGCTGAAGTAGAAGCTTGAGGGATTTCAATATCAGGAAGCTGTCACCATCCCCAGGCCTCTACTTTAGCCCAAGTGCCACAGCTGAGGAGCGCTGCCTTAAGCTCCATGCTGAGGCCAACCATCGCAGCACCACAGTGCAAAACACCAGCAACCCCCCCCCCAATCCTGCACTTGAAGACTCTGCTGTGCCCAGCTGATCTTCACTGTCTGCTGCTGCTGCTGAAGATGCTGTACTTGGTCCTACACGAGGCAGCTGCTGGCTGAACCAGGCCTTCTTCCAAATGTCGCTTGAGCCCCTCTCTAAATGTTGCAATGTTGCAGTCATTGAAAAACATTATGGTAAGGCTATACCTACCAGTCTCACAATGCTTTGGAAGACCTCCACAGCTTTCTGAGTGCTTTGCAAAGCATTGTGATAATGCCACACACAGCCTCAGGAAGAAGGCCTAGCACGACAAGCAGCTTAACTTGCCTAGGGCTGGGCTGGGTACGCCATGTCAATAGCAGGATAAAGATGCTAAAATTCAGCTAGCTTGGCAGGGTGGTGGAAGGATTTGGGCTTTTGTGCTGTGGGACGGGGGTGGCTGGCTGACTGCCAGACAGTGTTTGAGGCGGCACTCTTAGGTGGTGGTGCCAGTGGTGCTGGGGCTGAAATAGAGGTCCAAAGTTGGTGGTGACTAGCTGAGATTGCTCCCAAGTCTCTATTTCATCTCCAGGGCCACCGCCGAGTGTCCCTGTGCAGGGTGGCTAAAACGGTAGAGATGGGGGGACAATTGATAGGGGGGAAGTTGAAGAGAAAGCAGTTTCTCACCTTACTTAGATTTGGAGCTGGGAAGGAGCCAAGCTAGGAATGGCTTGGATTGGGGTGGCTTTTCGCCTAATTAAAGGTGGGATTTGGTTAATGTTGGCAACCTTAGTGACTGCTCTCACGAAACAATGCAGTTAATCCTCAACTTATAACAGTTTACTTAACAACTGTTGAAAGTTATGGCACTGAAAAAAGTGACTTATGACCATTTTTCGCACTTACAATCGTTGCAGCATCCCCACGGTCATGTGATCAAAATTCAGACGCTTGGCAACTGGTGCATACTTACGATCGTTGCTAGATTCCCAAGGTCATGTGATCACCTTTCGCAGCCTTTCAGCAAGCAAAATCAATGGGGAAGCCAGATTCACTTAACAACCCTGTTACTAATCAACTGCAGTGATTCATTTAACAACTGTGGCAAGAAAAGTTATAAAATGGGGCAAAACTCATATAACAAATGTCTCAGTAACAGACATTTTGGGCTCAATTCTGGTCGTAAGTCAAGGACTACCTGTAAATGATGTCAAGTTTTACAACAGCACTTAGCAATAGAAATTTCAATCCCATTTACTATCCTGACTTGAGGACTACCTGTACCTTCCTTACCAAAAAAGGCTTGAGCACTTGGGAATCCTTAACGCAGAAAAATGTTAATTGAGGCAATGATTGACGTGTATAGTCCTACCATTGTTCGGAGGAAAGCATGCATCTGAATACCAGTTGCAATAATGGGAAGAGATATTTCTTCATTTTCTTGCAAACACTATGTTGATTGTTCACTGTGATAATGAAAATGCAGGAGTCAGATTAGACTTGGCCTGATCAAGGAAGACTGTTCTTATCTTACCAAACTATTGTTAACTGAGATTCAGTACAGCTAGTTCTCAACTTATGACTGTTTAATGATACTTTAAGGTTACAATGGCCTCAGAACAAGTGACTTACAATCTATGCTCAAAATTACAACTGTTGTAGCACTCTGTTGATTGCAATCCGGGGAACTTGATCGGCTCGCATTTATGATGGCTGCAGCATTTTGCAGTCATGTGATTGTGATTTGTGACCTTCCCAGCTGGCTTTCAGCAAGCAAAGTCAGTTAAGGAAGCTGGATTCACTTAATGACCAAATGATTCATTTAATGACTGTGGTTAAAAGGGTCATAAAATCAGGTGAAGTGAATGATGATTTACTTAGTGATCAAAATTCTAGTCCCAATTGTGGTTGTAAGTTCAGAACTACTGTATCCAAATCCAATTTTGCTGGGTCATTTGCAAATTGGAGCAATTAAAAAAATGTATGGATTTTTAAAAATGATATAATTCAACAATATTTCTGTTTGGGCCAGCATAATAAATCAAGAGTGTGACAGCATTTGAATTCTCCAGAACTTTCTTCATAGGACCGGATATAAAAAGCAGAGTAAAATAACAAAATAACAGTCATGAGAGGCCAGGTGAGGAGACACNGTCACATGACCACCAAGCCACGCCTACCAACTAAGCCATGCCCACAGAACTGGTTNNTAAAAAATTTGAATCCCACCCCTGGCTATATGGTTATAGTGTTGAAGACAGTGTTTCCTGTACTATATTGCCCTTAATTTGAATAGATGAAAGATTTCTCTCCCTTACAAAATTATTACAATTGTTCACCTTTTACAGCTACCCTGAAAATTCCAGTATCAATTATTAATAAATTAGATGTTTTGATACTGATTAACAATCTCCAGGATGAAATCCTCAAAAGGGCAGGGTGCTTATGCAACTCAGCGTATGTAATATTTTCTTAATAAAACCGTAAGACTCTAGAATTCTTAGAAAATGGTATTTCCCTTGATTGGTAGTATTTCATTGACAGAAACTCTAGAATTCTGTAGTCAGTATGAAAATTCTGTTCTTGTAGGAAAAAAAAAGATGGATCAGATGAGTTAAATCACAGTTGCAGACTGAGGAAAATGAATTCATACCATACCATAACAAGGTAGTGAAAAGGTTAAAAAAGGCATGAATTTACAGTTTTTACTTACTTATTATTTTTGGCATGCTAAAGAAAGTGGCAGTGCAACATTAACAGATTGCTATCTGGAGATGATCAAAGACTGGAAGTATAAAACAAATTGAAACCTAGATTCATATTAAGGTGGAATTATTCAGATGGCTATCCAGAAGATATTTAATGTAGCAGAAAGATGACAATAACCTTTACATCTTTAGATTTGGCTACAGAGATATCGTAACTAATTTTATTTACCTAGCTGTCAAGTCACCCTTTTTATTAATTGCCAATCAACAATTATTTGTCCTGATTTCTCTGTAGTTATTCCTGCTGTCTCTGCGTTAATATTCTGTTCAGTAGTAGAGCCTAAATTGATAATCAAATAAGCATAATAGGCAAACAGTATTAATTCCACAATATTTTGTTTCTTACAGAGATAATAATAGTCTCTAAAATACCCTTTTACTGTTCATTTTTGTTCCCAAACCAGCTTGCTAAAGCAACCTAAAACAGACAGGGCAGGGATTTCCCCACTAATCGCTTGAAGTTGATATTTCCCCTCTAAATATTTCCTGTTTATTTTTAATTGTAGCATCCTGGAGCACAATGAAAGAGTTTTAATGCACAGACTTCAGAAAAAAGTGCAGCAGCAAGTAGTACAAGAGACGCAAAAGGAAGATATTACTGGGGCGCTTAGGAACACTCCTGGCATTAGAAGTAAGTAATGGGAATTCATTTTGACATAAGGAGAATAATTATATATAATTTGTATTGGGCGACCAGGCTTGCATTGCTATTTGTGTGCAGTGCACGCAGAGAGATTGCTAAAGGATGAGAGTAGACGCAATAATGACATATCCATGTATGCTTAACAATATCACTGAAAGAGGACATGTATCAGAAGACTTGTTTGTAACATCAAAAGTGATACATAAGCCTTGAGGCTATCTGCTCCTTTGAGCATAGCTTATTCCTACTCCCTTTTCTTTCACTGGCATGTTTCTTTCCTTGTGGCATGAGAGATTAAGATTTACCAGAAGACCACTATCTAGAGATGGGTTGATAGAGGCAAATGTCAGGAGAAGGACCTGTTCTTTTTTGTGTGCACATATGTTTTTGCTGCAAAATGCAGTCCTATTCTTGATCTCTGAAATTGGCTTTAATTTAAAGTGCTGAAATAGGCTGCCATTGGAACTCAATGTATTCCCACATAGATTGTATCAGAAAAAAGTGTAATCAATTTTTGTATAACTACTTAGAGATTGAGACTTTTCAAATATGGTGGAACTACAACTCTCAGTATCCTTTACCACTGAATATTCTGGCTAGGACTGCTGAAGAAGTAAGTTGAACCACATCTAGAGACTAACTGGTTTTCCATTGTGACAATAATTTACAACAATTATATAAAAGATCTTACTGCAGATTGGGTTGAAACTGAGTCATAGCAGAAGCAGAGTTGTAATAGTAAATAATTGTGCAGAAGACTTAATTAGATCCCTAGTATTATCCTCTCCTCTGCATTTCTCTAAACATCCTTGGTGATTCCATATATTTTGAAAAAGCACAGACTTTGCACTTTTATCAGATTTCCTCAAAGAAATTAAACAGTGGATTTAGATATTAAGACTTCTGTCAAACAGTTAAGGTATAATGTAATATGATCATGTATCAACTTAGCTCTAAATGGCTGAGGATTTTATTATTAGGAGGTTTCTTCTCTGTTGCACATATGTTTCAATATTAAAGATTTGCAGGACATGCCGCTCTGAAGATCCCCTGATATGTGGACCAGTTTTTTCTACTATCTTCCAGGTCTCACACTAGAGCATGGGTGTCAAACTCCCGTCATCATGGCGGTGTCACATGACATATTGGGACTTTTCCTCCCCTTGCTAAACCGGGCTTGGGCGCGGCCAGTGCATGATGCATCTGGTCTGCAAGCTGGGAGTTTGACAGCCCTGCACTAGAGAATACACTTCCTCAACAACTGCATTTGGCCTCTGTTCTTTGAGCATTTAGGAAAATTGATAAAGATTTAAATCTTGTTAGTCATCATTTGAGTAGAAATTAAAGTATAAATTTAAAAAATATTTTCCCCTTTTAACCTTGAGTATAATGGGAATGGATTAGGGGTCATCAGGATTGATTCAGTGTATTTCTTCAGTTGGAGGTTTACATAAGTGCTATTGCATAGACTCATAATTTTAGTACTCATAAAGTTTTGATATATCAGGGCAGGACTATGTGATCTGGTGCTTGAAGAATTTTGGATTAGAGTTCCAGTATTCTGAATTAGTATGACCGCAGTTGTCAGGAGTTTGAGTAGCTGGAATGTTTAGTAAGTGAAAGCAAATCTCAAATATGTAATTATGTTCAAATTTGCAGTGTTCTAGTAGAATAGAATCCCCCCTCCCCAAATAAAAAACACAGTGGAAAAATATTTCTATATTATCACCAATTAATATTTTTAAATAGTAAGCTTTTGAGTTCTCAGTAACTCTCTTTCAAGATATTAAATGAACTGTCTGTTAGACAAAATATCAGAGGAAGTGAAACTCAATTATCTTTAAGTATACAGTACAAGGTATTTGTAATCAGAAGTCCCATGCTATGTGCAGAAGTCGTAATACAGAAGAATTGCTCTCCCTGGTCTGCCCCCTGGTAAGCTTCTTTTATTATTTCTGACCAAAACGTGGATCAACTGTTTGTAAGATACGCAAAGAGTTAACATGAATAACAATGCATGTATCAGATAAAAGGTCAGGGACTTCAAGGGAAGATAATGAATTTAGATTATATATTCTGATGCATTTTATTAAAATGTTAATTTTTTTAAATTCAGAGTTTACATCCATAGTTTGGGTAGTATTCATGTTAGTTATTTTAAATGACACTTAAGAAAGCAAAAATAAATTCCCTTCCTGCACTATGGCTCCAAATGCTCGAATAGCAAGTTTAGTGGCTTATGACTCAGATTACATTGTGCTATTTTTGTGTGTAAAAAAAACAATGTACTATGAATTGTAGTGAAGAGCTTCACCATTTTCATTCTATTCATTCTCCAACCTTTTTAATGATCTCTGAAGCTCTCACTTAGCAATCAATGACTGTAACACAGTTTAATCTCAATAAGATGACACTAAATTGAGAATTAGAAAAACAGGTGTTCCTTATTAGAAATTGTTATTTTTTAAATGAATAGAAAAATTCCACTGCAAACAATTTCATCCTAACTAGCATTTTTTTACCTTTTCTTTCATTTAGAAAAACTAGTAGTCATAGAAAGCAGTGTTTTTTAAATTTTAACGCAACATAGAATATCTTTTTTTCCTGTGAATTCTTAGCAAAAATATCTTCCATCCTAGTATTTTTCTTCTAAAAAAAATTATATACCTTGCCACAGATGCATAATGACCATTTTATGTCATTGATTAAAATCCCTGTGCATGGAGACATGGGTGTCTACAAAAGAACGGTCTATCACAGTTGCTTTTCTCATTCATATATGAACTAAAATCCCAAAACACCTCAACTAATGATTTCCAGATGTGTTACAATTTAATCTTCAGCTTCTGATCATAGAATGATTGTCTGAATGGAACTGGAGTCAGTAAAGCAGTTCTTATTCATGGACAATCCAAACTACAAACTAAAATGTGGGGTATTGTTCTTCCCACTCTTTAGTATTTTAAGCAGAGCATGAAGTGTCATAGATAATGAGCAATATGTACTTCTAAGAAGTAACTTCTTTGTTTTTATAAACCATTTATTTTCACTTGCGATAATGATTTGTCTTCAGAAATCTAAGGGTTATGGTAGGAGCAAGATGAGAAATTACTATTTTGGGTCTTATTTTATAAAAAAATAGTTTTAGATAATCAAACATTTAATTTTAAAAAGTATAAATCTATAAGAGTTGTAGCTAAGAAAATGTATTCTATCTGCAAAACAGGCGTTTTATTATTTTTGTATGTATTATTATTCTGTTTGCTGGTGGGTGGAAAGCTAAAAGTATATGGCAATCTCCCATGGAGGTATCCTGTTATAGTGATGATAGTTAAGGGGAATGGAGAGGATGTTTGGGTTTGTACATATGCCAGTAGAGAATCAGACAAAAACCTCTATGGATGGGAACACATTGATACTGGTCTACCAGTTGATGACATCAGTTGAGAAATAACGAGTTGCCCATTGAGAAATAACGAGTGTACTTCTGATAGACATATTTCTTAGAAGCCAGAACTACCCAGCTGAATAAATTTAGTGCTCAGACTTACCAAATGTAAATCCTTTCCAATGGTGGGAGTAAGGAACCTTATTAAACCTATGGAAAAAACACGACTCAGTTTGCTTTTCTTGTATGCAATGATTACTAAATTTAGAAGTTTGTTGTGAAGTAGCTAACAATGCAAGCAGGATGCTTTGCAACTAATGACTTATAGTTGTTTGTACCCAAAGAATCTAGGACTTTTCATTTAGGGTCAAGCCCACTAGCCATATTTATGATAGTAGATTTGTATTTGCAATTGTAAATGTTATAATATTTAATATTTTTCTAACTATGGAAGGATACATCATTTTAACTGTAAATATCTAAAGTGAAAACCAAACTGGATTCATTTCTACAATTTGAATCGATAGATTTGCAAATCAATATTAGATACGATTGATGGATTTCCTTTTTCATCCTCATATATGGGTTCCTTCTAACTTTTTTCTTCTTTTGTGCTTCCTTCCATACCCTTATCTATATTCAGAATCAGAGGTTATGTTTGTGCATAACTGTGTCCTGGTCTCAGATTGGATTCTGTTGGTTGTGTGTACTGTATTTGATATAACTTAATATATACTAATGGTACTTGGAATAATTAAATATGTAAGTACTTGAGTGTCACAATGATCAATTGTCAAAAGATCATTCCATGAGCTAAAATTACTCAAAACTATTTTATTCTAATTCAGTTTTATCCACTAAAAATAACTACAAGAACTATTTACTATATTTTTTTAATGTTTGTGCTTACATTGTTTTTCATAGCAAACAACAACGAACTGATTTGCCATGTATAAGCATGACTTTCTATGGCATAACTATAAAAGAGAAAATATGTATTTCAGTTTCAGTAAAGAAATCGTAATCTTGACAAACATCGAATCTCTTTTTTTTAGTACTGTAATATTTTGCAAATATTTGAGATAAGGTTGTGAACTCTATTCTACTTGAAGTGTCTGCAATTTCTAACATATAAAAAGTCATGGTGGATAGGAAGGGTGGTGGCACTAATATCTGGCAAATTGTCTTAAGTTTCTTATGTATTGTGTTTTTGGGCAGAGGGGAAGGGGAAGGCCTAACAGTTTAACATAGTTTGTGTCTCAATTTCATGTTTTGTAAGGGCTGATGCAAGACTGCAGTATCTCTGCAGAGACAAAGAAACCTGGCAAAGGATGCAGGCAAGCAAAACAAATTCTTAGAAACCCGATGCACTTTTATTTGCTATATAAACGGACGGGTTTCAGAGTCCTATCTTTCATTATCATTTATACTCTTTCTATTGGAAAGACTCTTTTCTGACCCATGAAGATAATTGAATGTTAGTTGATCACTAGTTGGAATTTTTTGGGGGAAAGCACATTTTTGTCTATAAAATGCTTTCTAGATTTAAGTTTGTTTCCATGTCTATCTGTTTGTACCAAAATATCAATAAAATCTCACAAGGGAGAACACCTGCAGAATTCTCCTTTCCATTGAGGTTTCTTTTTTCTGTCTCTTGCTAAATAAGGTAGTCCTCAAATGAAATCTATATTTGTATCTGCCTTGTTGTATTGTATAGGACTTTTTTTAAAAATAATATTCTTGTTTTGGCCATGGAAAATTGATTTTTATAACCTTTCTAGAATGCTTTTGGGGGGGTTGTATAGTAAAGAGAAAATCTGTCCTGACAAGAAATAATATATAGAACAGCAAGAGCTATTTTTAGACTGTCATATATGTGTTTTTTAATGTCTTGCTTATGTGTGTGCATATGTACTCTGACAAGGAGATTCTTAGAGAATGTGTTGATTGCAATATTTCAGTATAGTTCCATGAAGTGGAATGTGAAAAAATTATAATGGTTTAATTGTTGAAAATAGATTTTAATTTTGTAAATAGTCACTCAGTGCCTATATCTATACTTCCCATATCATTTAATTTTTCTAAAACATTCAGTTTTGTTTTAAGAGAACATTGAATTTTTAAAACTTTAATAGCAACACTTTGTGTCTCGCTCCACAGTAAGCAGTTTGGTTTCCAAAGGATTTTATGAGGGAAATATAAACTAAGTATTATTTGCATCTACACATGTCTGTCTATATCTCTGAATATTTTTTTTGCAAGCTGTTTTCTTGTATATGCTTCTATTTACATACTAATTTTTTTTTTGGGGGGGGAGTATGTCGAGATTGCCAAGCACATAGCATAGGCTTGTTACTTTTTTACATTTGTTCGTGTGATCTTCAAAAAGAAGTTGTAGAAAAGATAGAATTGGGTTGTGTTATATGGTTGGAATAATATGAATACAGCATTGTGGTACATTGCTCTAGTGACATAATCTTCACATTCATAACCATTTGGAAGCATTTAAAATTCTGAGTGTAAAAATTAGGTCCTAAATAGACGAAATAGGGAGTCCTTAGGCATTTCTTTAGTGGGGTGTGGTACATGTTGTTTATCCTTAGTAGTACACTGAGAATCTAGAAATGAGATTGAATTTAACATAAATGAGCTGTAGAAACCTGTTAATGGAAGACTGAGGTTGGTGTAGTAGTTAAAGACATCAGGCTAAAAACCAGGAAACCATGAATTCTAGTCCTACAAGGTGAACTCTCAAATCACTAGTAATATGTACGAGTACTTTATTTCCAAGGATGCAAATGGAGTATATTATGGTGGTACTCAGCTTCTACATTGCAAAATGGCTCATTGTAATTGCTGATGATGAGAAATAACTATCCAGTAAGACTTTTGTGGTCTATTTACATGACCATAAAGGAATTAGCATAGAAGTATTTATTTTACTGATGATAATATTTTATTATATTTTCTTGGCCACAGAAATGTTATGCATTTATGCAGGTATGTAAATATTATTGGAACATGTCATTTAGACGAGCTTTAATTTTCCTTAATAATCAACCTACACGTAAGCGTATCTAACTTGAACTAAAATTTGTCTATTTGCTTATTTAGAGAAGCTGTATGTTTGATGCAAATGTCCAAATATCAAGAATTTACCAAGCATTTCTTCAAACTGTAGACATTGTTGTTGTTTTTGAAAAAAAGTGTAATAATATGAGAATACACTGTATTTCTTCCATTACATTATTATAGGATTAATTATCAGTTAATTTTTTTAACAAAGAAATCACTAATACATGGATATTGTCCAATGGTGGGATGCTGCCGGTTTAACAACCAGTTCAGTGAGTGCACACTTCGCCTTTTCAAACATAGTGAGCCCCCAGATACAATAGGGGATCCCTTTTTTGGATGGTGATGTAGGGATGGCTCAACGATATTTAAGATTATCCTTTTGTGCAGAGCAGTGGTGGGATTCAATTTTTTNGATACTGTAAAATCTCCAGCCAGAGGTGGGATTTGCCGGTTCTCCGAACTACTCAAAATTTTCACTGTCGGTTCTCCAGAACTGGTCAGAACCTGTTGAATACCACCTCTGGTGCAGAGGTCTCCAAACTTTAAGACTTATGGACAAAGTTTAAGACATCCCAGAGGACTTGTGGATTTCAACTCCTATGGCTGGCTGAGGAATTCTGGGATTTGAAGTCCACAAATCTTAAAGTTTCCAAGTTTGGAGACCCCTGCTTTTGTGTATAAGCAGTCTTTGGAAAAGCCAACATTGTTTCTGTACAGTTCTTTGACTTTGTAATCCCAATTGTGAGGTAAAAGTTAAGTATATTGTGCATATTTGCTTTTCTGAAGTACAGAATACATCTTTGACATAACAGTAAAACATTATTTAGTGAGATAAGAATGAACATTTTGAAAATGAGTCTTGAACTTGTGCAGTTTTTAAAAGGTTTTGCAAAGTCTCCGTTTCTTAAGGAGATATAGTGAATAAGGGCCTCCCACAAGTGTCAGGATCGAACATTATTTACAAGACTTGTTTGTTCAAGTTTTTTTTTTAAAAAATGATAAATATCAATACAATTTATTAAAATCAGTACAATTTATTAAATAATATGGGAAGGCTTATGGCCTATAAGGCAATCCATGGTATTTCCGTAATTATAATTAATAGTTACATGTTCAGTCAAAGATCTTAAGCAGATAGCATTCTGTGAGGAATTTAATACAACCATTTCAAAAAGAGGATGACAAAGAATGAATTCATATAAAGGTAGGGAGCCCAGAGGCATTTTGAAGAGTGTTTCACTTAATAGAGCATACATAGTGTAAACTGTACAGGTAAAAATAAAAATAACTAGTAAATGCAGTGGAAGGCTTGTGACCAAGCAAATAGTTTATACTCATAGGAGAGAGAGAGAAAGATGCTAAAACAAGTACTTTTGCACAAACATTGTTTAGATAGGAACAAAGAACAAACATAGGAGATGCGATGTTCTTAGGGGGAGAAAAGAATCTCTGGATTATGGAAGGAGGAAAGAAAGAGAGAGAATTACCTTGCCTGACAATATTGAACTGGGTGTGACAAGCTGGCTTACTTTCTGTTGGATAATTGGGGAAAGAGGAGAGTTGCTCAGTTGTTCTCTGCCTGATTGAACTGGGTGTGGCCATTTTAACTTTTGCTGGGGAGGGTTTGACAAATTAAGAGGGCAAAATAAAGCTCTCTCTTCGGAATTTAGGAAATTATCAGCAACGTATCAGAAGAAAAGTAAACAATATTTTATTTAGGAAAGGAGGGAGGAAAAAAAGGAGACTCTAGCATGTTGTTCAGTAATGAGATCTTTTAATTAGTGTCTTATCCAAAGGGATTTTCTTGGACAGTTGTATTTGCCAATATTGGTTAAGACCAGATACATTTAAACATTAATTACAGATTATTCCAGTCTCTCAAGCTTAGTCTATTTATTTCACATTCATCATCCAAAAATAAAATATAGGAGTTGTGAATTATATATGTATGTGTACATACATAGCCTATCCTTTCCTGTTCTTAAATAGGGAAGTTCAAATCAACATTTTATTTGGTGACTACTTCTATATATTTTTCCATAGGCAAGGATTGCTTTTTTACAGGTGTTGACAGTAGAGGAGACACATGAAGCAAGCTTAGATGTATTAACAGAAGCTTATATACATGCAAGAGTTTCAATCATGGCTTTTCCTGTGCCTTTGCCACATTAGAATATCACACAGTGGTATCTGTAGTGTGGCCCACCTCCTAATAAATCACTTACGTGATCAACGCAGTCACAATAGTAATACAGATAGTAAATCTGGCTTTAAAAAGAAAGAATGCAGAGTCATAGGCCTACCCCCAAAACATGATTGGATATTAGGCCCATCTATAGCTTATGAGCAAGCAGTGGTTAGAAAACCTATTTCAGTTTATGTTCAGAGACAATTTTGGGTTAGTGTTAAATTCATTTGGCAGGCTCCATAATTAGTAATCAGGCGAGTAGAGGGTGGATTTGAGTGTTTATGAAAATCAGTTGAGCCAGGGATTAAAGAATGGTGGGAAAATATTCTTTTGAATTGTGTATTAGACTTTGCAGATTTCAAACTTATGTGCTTTGTGTAATTACTCTGATTTAATTATAGTTAATTCTGTGAGAATGGAAGGCATGAGATTGAAGTTGTGTAACTAAGCTGAAGAATAGATAGACATTTTTACATAGAGTGTAGCGAGTTGAAATGTAGTCTTAAATGACATATATACTAAATGGGCTTCAGGAAAGCAAATCTTCCATTTTTCATGTTACAATAATTGTAATAATTCTGAATTAACCCTCAAAATTATGTTTTCAGGACCTGGAGACACTCACCCACCCAAATTCTGTATCAGAGTGAAGCTCTTTACCTTATTTTTAAAGTTTTAAAAAAATAAGTATAAACTAGCACGCTTGGAAGCAAAACAATATCCTTTTTTTGCTTGCTTTATAGCCAGATGTTTCGTTGAAGAGCTCATAGTAGCCCCCATAATTTCCTCTTATTTTTCTTCATAACTACTTTGTGAGGTAAGTTGGACTGAGAATGGCTAATCCAAATGTCTGTGGCAGACCAGAACGTAATGCAAGAGTTTTAACTATTACCTATGACTTCTTGTTCTATTGTATTATATGCCCCCACTTTTTAAAAAAAAAAAAATTCCTGGGAAGTGTAACAATTGATCATGAATTGACATAGATGAAGTCTTTGGCTCTGCTTTGTAGTATTTCAAGCCATATGCGCTCTAACAATTCTTTTTCTGAGAATCTGCAGAGGTCTGTTAAAAGTGTGGTTTTCTTTTACAAACAGGGGTTGTAAGGAACAGATTTTAATGGTGGCAACTTACCTGTGTTTTCCTGGGAACAGCCTCTCAAAACTCACATTGTTTATCATTTTATTGATTGAAATATGTGACTCAATTTATCCTCTCCAGAAATCTGATTAGCCTAAAATTTTACATTCTTTTCCAGTGAATGTTGGCTCTGTATGTTCAGTAGACTTGACACAATACAGTGTTTTATGTTAGTTTGTTTAAAACAGAATCTCTTTATCTATTAATTGGATTTAGATGAAACTGTGATCACATTGCAGGTCATAGTATTGTAACATTATGGATATTGCTAAAGAGTTCACAAATGTTCTGCTACCATTGTATAATAAAATACATGCTGATAATCTTGGCAAGTTATCTGAATTTTGTTTCCATGGTTATTTATGTCAAAGATATTTTTCCAGTATTTTTATTAACCTGAATATTTTGTCAGAGTTCCTTAGGATACATTATAAAGTCCTCAACTTATGACCACAATTGGACCAGGATTTCTGATGCGAAACAGTGCAGTTGTTAAGTGAGTTGCAAACATTTTATGACCTTTTTGTCATGGTCATCAAGCAAACTCATCTTTCCCCATGGACTTTGCTTTTCAGAGCAAAGCCTATGTAGTCATATGTGGGAATGACCTTGAGGGATAAAGGGAAGAGATGCACAGAAAAAATTAGGCAAGAGAAGCAGGAGCCCTCAGAGTCTTAATGGTCAGAAAAAGAAACTTAAGAAGAACACACCCTAATTGATCAGACTGTTAAAAGTGACAGGGGGAGATTGTGCCATTGCAAGAATCTGTTAATATGGCCTTAAAGTAGAATTAACTTATCTGGTCATATTTCCTGTCTGATTTATCTATCAGCTGACTGGGAAGGTAAAAAATGGCAATCACATGATCCTATCACGCTGCAACCATTGTACATAGATATTGGTTGCCAAGTGCCCAAATTGCATTCACGTGACCAAGGATACTTTGATGGACTTAAGTGTGAGGATTGGTTGTAAATCACTTTTTTACAGCCTTATTGTGACTTTGAGTGGTTGCTAAATAAATGCTAAGGTGAAGGCAGCCTGTATAGGTAGTCCTCATCTTACAACCACAATTGAGCCCAACATTTCTATTGTTAAGTGAAACATTTATTAAGTGAGTT